>VMDO01016424.1:0-47985 GCA_007922755.1 Pedetes capensis | reverse complement strand
AAATCCTACTCAAAGGTCAGATCACATTAAAAGGGGGGGGGAAGATAAGAATGAGGCCAATACAAATGGACTAAAAATCACATGTAATTGTTCTAACAAGATAGAAACAAAGACCACTACAGGAAAAGTTTCTATCTTAAACAGAAATGGAACCCAAGGACATATAGAAAAATACTATATAGTAAAAGATAGAGAAGACCTGGATGGGAAACTTAGATAGGAAGGGGGGAGGGGGGAAACATAGAGAAGGGTAAGGGGTAACCTATATGAATAATGCTTATCAAATTGCATATATGAAAATTGTCACAAAGAAAAGCATGTCAAAATGAATCACATTATGATGTACATTAAAAATTTCTAATAAAAAAAAAAAGACTTCCCCAGACCAACCTCTGTGTGATCATTGCTTTAATCTGCCTCTCCCCAGAACTGGCTCTATTTATGTGGTACTCTTTCATTTCCTCTTTTTTTCCAGACTGAGTATAAGTTATTTAGTAGCTGAAAAATTATAATTTTACCTCATATCTAAACAAAAAAGTCAATGACAGTATTTTCCATACAGAAAATGAACTTGCTGAATATCAAGTTGGGTGTCATGCCACACACCTGTAATCCTAGAGCCCATGGAGGCTGAGGCAGGAGATTTACGAATTCCACACCAGAGGGAGACTGCACTGTTTAGTGAGACCTTGTCTCACAAATAAAACGTAAATGGTCTAGGGTGCACGTTAGTGGTAGAACACTTTCCTAGTTTGTGTAATGCCCTGAGTTCAATTCCGCAGTACTGGAAAAAGAATAGAAATAACAACTCTGAGTTGGAAGAACAAACTGAAATAAACAATAGAAATTTATTCTTGATAATTTATTGTATGTACGTGAGATAGAATATGAAGATTAAAAGGATAATGTGTGTTCACCAAAAATATAGAATCTACTAAAGGAAAGATTAAAAATATATCCACGGCCACAGGGCAATTTAAATGGCACAGACAAGAAACAGATCACTACAGAGATACAAAGCAGAGATTGATCACATTTAGTAGGGGCATTGGGAACAACCTCAGTGAAAGAGTGTGTCTGAGCTGAACCCTCAAAAGATGGATAGAATTCTATGTGAGGAAAAGTGATAAGAATTCCAGGTGGAGCAAGAATTCCCTGCATTATTTCTACCAGCCAAAAGACATCCAGGATTTCTCATATGACAATTCTTCCCCTCCAAGATGGCTCATCTTCCCTCAATTTCAGGATAACCCACATGAGTGTAATACAATTCTCTCAACGTAAAGGAAAGGGGAGAAGGGCCTACTGTAAAAAATATGCACAAATCCACCTGGATAGTAAGAAAGAGAATAGGAAATGGATCCTATTTCCAGAATTCTTCCAGTGAGGCTTACATTTGATAGAAATAAAACAGGGAGGGCTCATTTTGATTGACTCTTATAATCTTAAATGAAAGTGTGGGATTTTTATGTTTATCAAGGCTGGGGATTATACATAGGTTGAATATTACTGGATTAAATAAAGTTTAGGCTATCTTCTGGTTTTCTTCCCTCTATCCCTTCCACCCCGTCCCTGTCTCCTTTTGGTTATTTGTGTAATTTATAACTTTTAATCTACTTGGCTTTTTTGTAGTCTTCTTTCACAAACTAACTTAATGTATTTATTAGCAAGATGAATCTACTTGATAACCTTGGAAGGTCCCCTGGTAGATTCCTATGGCAGAGAAGAATGAAGAATGATAACA
Source organism: Pedetes capensis (assembly GCA_007922755.1). Taxonomy (NCBI): domain Eukaryota; kingdom Metazoa; phylum Chordata; class Mammalia; order Rodentia; family Pedetidae; genus Pedetes; species Pedetes capensis. Next base: position 46,241 of record VMDO01016424.1, on the reverse strand, counting down.
CTAGAGAGAGGAATAGGAAGAATTTTCCTTGAATCACTCCTTTACTTTTTAAAATTTATTTATTCATTGCAAAGTTTAATCCTCTCTTTTTCAACATATTCCCAATCTTCACTTGCCCTTAATTACTATTTTAAACCTAATCCAAGGAAATAACTAATAAATTAATTAACTATAACTTCTACCTAGTAAAAAAGCAAAGTGTGAGCCCCTTCAATAAGGTGCTTTAGTTTCCTCATGAAAAAATTATTCACACTAATTGGGAACATGTTCTAATGATGAAATCTTATGTGTAAGTAAGGTCAGAGGGAAGAAAGTTTGCAGAGTTAGAGGTCTTGCCAAATATTAGCAAATAACATGATGACCTTATGTTACAGATAATTACCATATACTTAATTGTAACCTACACTTTTCTCACAGTTTTACAGGGCTGCAAAATCAGGGGTAGATTAGAATCAAACGTGGATGAGATCTGAAGTCAAGTCACCTAAGGATCTCTCTTGAATCTAATCCTCATGGAATTATAATCTGACTATGATTTTGTAGCCTTCCAAAACTGTTGAAAGAGTGTAGATTAATTTTAAAGATATACAGTATAACCTAAAGCAAACAAAAAGGTAAATATTATATCGGAGAACTTTGACGGCAATTAATTTGTGACATTTTTACTAAGATAATTTCTGTCAATTTAGTTTACACCCTAAAACTAACTGGGGTTTGTACTATATATTTAAAGTACTCTTTTTAAAAAAATTTAAGAGAAATATTAAATGAAATTATAATTTCTCACATTCATTTTGGACATCCTGGTAAAATATTAGTAATTTTATTTATAAAACAAAAAATCGTATACTTTCCAATCTACTGAATATCTATTTGGCACCAGAAGCAGATGTAGCTATCTAAATATGTTTTACCAATTTAAAAATTTTAAGGGGCAACAAGTTAGATGACAATTTGACAAGATATTTTTGGAAACTTTCAGAAAATTTCCATGTTTTTTTAAAAACTTTTTTTTTTTTGCAAAACCTGCCACATTCTATAAAATTTAAGTAAAATTAAAAACAAAATTTATATTAAAATGTATCTGCAAACCTGTAAGAGACTATATTACATGTGAATAAGGCTTTATGTATATTTTATTGGATATGCATCAGATTAGTTGGGTTCCAACATATTATGAACTTTTGGGCTCAGGAAAATGAAGTATTACTTAATAGGAAAGCTAAATATATTGGTTGAGATTTTCTAGTTCTCCATCTAAGAATTTTCAGTTCTAAATAGGTTAAACAACAAAAGAGGGTTTTGGCCACTGGAATGGTAAGGACTAGCACCAGATGGGCTTTGATTTCACTGCTGGCCCCCACATCATGGGACTTAGGGTCTATGTACATTTCCATACGTGGGACAGACAGATCATTTCTTCCTTCCAACCACTTAAGAATTGTACCATATTCTACTGTGATCCCTACCTATGGGTAGGGAAATATCAAGCTATTACTCACCTGTGAAGGATGTTGTGTGTGATGAAAATGTGATTATTTAATTGGTTTAACAAATCAAGGTTCTTATAGAACTGGATGAGTGTTAAGACTGGGATATAGGTGGAAGCATGTGACACGGATGCAGGATTGGTGATACCTTGTCTGCTGCACCTCATAGCATGGGTCTTTGCAGAAGATATAATTGACAGAAGGAGAAAGGATAGAAACAACAAGAAGTAAGCCCTGGATAAATTGAGGAAGAGTCCTGATCTTGATTGCTGGGCTGGAATCTGGGAAACTCTAAAAAAAGGTAGAATGTTTCTGAGTAGCATATAGGATTCCCTTTCACTTTAATTTTGTTTATGACAAAACTCATTTGTCACTAAAACTTATAAGCAGCTTCAGTAAGTGAATCTATTGTAAAACACAACCCAGAGAACATTATAATCATCTTTACTGTGATAGTAACTAATGAGCTTCAATAGAAATCAACATATCAGTAAAAAATTACCCCCTTCATTTTCATCAAAGGTTATTAAACAGTGACCATGTTTTATTTTTTAACAATTTTCACTTGAAATTGTCATAAAGTATACATGGTAATAATTACAGCTAGCATTTGTTGTGTAATTAATATAGGGATGCTATTTTAATATTTATATGCATTATCTTTTTAATTCTCACAATAACCTGATGAAATGCCTTCTATCATGTTGCTCTTTTTAATATATTTTGACGTATAGTTCGCGGCATTATAAGTAACATTTTATTGGTATATAGTTTTATAACCTTTGACCAATGCATAAAATCATGTCACATTACCCCATAAAGTTCTCTCATGCTCTTTTGAAGTCAGTCTTCTCTCCTAACCCATAGCTCATGGTAATCACAGATTTATCCTTATATGCTTTTATCTTTTCTATAAAACAATATAAATGGAATCACATAATGTAGACTGTTTTTGGCTTTTTTCATTTTGTTTGATGCATTTGAAAGTCATCTATGCTGTTGCAAATATCCATGGATATATTAACAATTGATTCCTTTTTATTTTTGAACACTATTACATGATATGAATGCACCAGGGTTTGTCCATTCAGAAATTAATGGACACTTGGAATGTTTGTTAGTAATTATGAATCTTGGTTATTACAAATAAAACCACAGTGAAAATTTGTGTTGAATTTCTTGTATTGATAAATAAATAAATATATGTATGTATGTATGTATGTATGTATGTATGTATGTATGTATATGATATATTTTAATTTCTCTGGAGATACTATCCATAAGTGAGATCATTGGTTGAATAGTGGATAGATACTGCACTTAAAACTGAGGGAAGTGCTGGATGAGATGGTTTATACCTGTTATCCCAGTGACCTGAGAGGCTGAGACAGGAGAATCATGAGTTTAAGGCCACCCTGTGCAATTTAGCAAAATCTTGTTTTAGGGGGAAAAAAAGATTAAAAAAAGGAACTAGGGGCACAATTCAGTAGTAGAGTGCTTGCCTTGCATGCCCATAGCTCTGCATTCAATCTCCCAGTAGTGGAAAAAACATGAAGGAACTATGCAATTATTAGGTTAAGTAACTAGCCTAGTTTTACAAAGTCATTAGGAAAACTTAGATTTAAGCAAAAGCAATCCAGCTCCAGATTACATAGTTTTAACCATGATCCCAACATATAAATCTAAATATACTATTGTAAAAAATGATAAAGAAAAATAAGATAATGTTTTGTTTCTCAAAATTGATTACTCTTTCTCATCTGATTATTAATCACAAATGTGACTGCATACAAGAAACGCTATCAGGGATTAGGGTTTGCTCTTTTGTGGCAGATCCATTTGGTCTGGGTAATTTCTTTTTTAAACTAGAGTTAATTCCCTTAAAGTAAAAGGATGTTTTAAAATCTTTTTTTCTAATAGCATTTCCTTTGTTTATATAAGATCAACACCTACTCAAGGCAAAACAAACAGACACACATACACTCTCTTGTTCATGAAATATTCTGTGTATTTGGCCACCCCACATTTGTAAACTACTCCATGACATGAATAGTAATGAAAATATTCCTTGTATTCAAAATGGAAAATTAGGATTCTTTGTAAAGATACTGAGTCCACAGTAGAGTTGAAATAAAAATGACTTATTGTTTTAATCCAAAATTCTTTTAGTATTATTTATTTTATTAAATTCAGTATATGTCAATCTAATAAGCAATTATTACTGCCTAATAGTATGATTTGTTGTTGATGTTGTTAGGTGCCGTCGAGTCCAGTCTGACTTATAGCGACCCTACGAACAGCAGATTAAAACACTTGCCAATTCTGGGCCAGGCAAATGATCTTATTTATGTTTAAGCCCATTGTTGCAGACACTGGGTCAATCCATCTGGTGGAGGGTTTTCCTCTTTTGCATTGGCCTGCCACTCTCCCAAACATGATGTCCTTCTCCAGGGATTGATCTCTCCTGACTACATGTCTGAAATATGTAAGACACAGCCTGGCCATTCTTGCATCCAAGGAGCACTCTGGTTGCACTTCTTCTAGGACAGATGTGTTGGTTCTTTTGGCAGTCCATGGTATATTCAATAGATGTGTCCAGCGCCACACTTCAAAAGCATCAATTCTTTTTCTTTCTCTCTTGTTCAATGTCCAGCTTTCACAACCATATGATGCCACTGAATATACCATGCCATGAGTCAGACGCACCTTCCTCTTCAATGTGACATCTTTGCTTTTCAATACTCTAAAGAGATCTTTTGCCACAGCTTTTCCTAGAGCAATGTGTCTTTTGATTTCTTGACTGCTGCTTCCATGGGTGTTGATTATAGAGCAAAGCAAAGCAAAATCTTCAACAACCTCAATCTTTTCACCATTTATTGTGAAGTTGCATGCTGACCCGGTCGTAAGGATTTTTGTTTTGTTGATGTTTAGTCATAACCCATATTGAAGGCTATGATCTTGGATCTTCATCAGTAAATGTTTTAAATCCTCTTCACTTTAAGCAAGGAGGGTTGTGTCATCTGCATAATGCAGGTTGTTAATGAGTCTTCTTCCAATCTTGATGCCGCATTCTTCCTCATAAAGTCCAGTTTCTCGGATTATTTGCTCAGTGTATAAATTAAAGAGATAGGGTGAAAGTATACAGCCCTGATGCACACCTTTCTCAACTTTAAACCACTGAGTGATTCCTTGTTCTACTTGAACAACTGCCTCCTGGTTCATGTACAGATTTCTCATGAGCACAATTAGGTGTTCTGATATTCCCATTTTCTGAAGTGTTATCCATAATTTGTTATGATCCACACAATCAAATGCTTTTGCATAGTCAATAAAACATAGATAGACATCTTTTTGATATTCTCTGCTTTTAGCTAATATCCACCTGACATCAGCAATGATGTCCCTGGTTCCCTGCCCTCTTCTGAATCCCGCTTGATTTTCCGGTAATTCCCTGTCTATATACTGCTGCAGTCGCTTCTGAATGATCTTTAGTAGAATTTTGCTGGTGTGTGATATTAATGACATTGTCCAATAGTTTGCACATTCAGTTGGATCCCCTTTTTGGGAATAGGCACAAACATGAATCTCTTCCAGTCAGTTGGCCAAGTAGCTGTTTTCCAAATCTGTAGGCATAAACATGTAAACACCTCCAGTGCTGCATCTGTTTGTTGAAACATCTCTATTGGTATCCCATCAATTCATGGAGCCTTGTGTTTCACCAGTTCTTTCAAGGCAGCTTCCGCTTCATCCTTCAACACCATTGGTTCCTCTTCATATGCAAACTCTTGGAATGGTTTGTCATCTACCAATTCTTTCTTGTATAGTGACTCTGTGTATTCTTCCCATCTTCTTTTGATGTTTCATGCATCATTTAATATTTTCCCTGTAGAATCTTGCACTACGGCCAATCAAGGCTTGAATTCTTTCTTCACTTCTTTAAGCTTGAGAAATGCAGAGCATGTTCCTCCCTTTTGGTTTTCTCCCTCCAGCTCCTTGCACATGTCATTGTAATGTTTGTTTTTGTCTTCTCCAGCTGCCTTCTGAAATCTTCTGTTTAGCTCCTTAACTTCATCATGTCTTCCTTTTGCTTTAGCTGCTTGACATTCTAGGGCAAGGTCCAGTGTCTCTTTTGACATGTAATTTGGTCTTTTCTTTTTTCTTGTCTTTTTAAGAATGTTTTGCTTCCTTTTTGAATGATGTCTTTTATGTCATGCCTCAACTCTTCTGGTCTCCTATCATTTGTGTCTAATGCATTAAACCTATTTTTGAGGTGGTCTCTGAACTCAGGTGGGATATACTCAAGATCATACCGTGGCTCTCGTATACTTATTCTAATTTTCTTCAGCTTCAGTTTGAACTTGCATATGAGAAGTTGATGGTCTGATCCACAGTCAGCACCTGGTCCTGTTTTGACATTTTGTATAGAACTTTTCCATCATCTCTTTCCACATATGTAGTCAATTTTATTCCTGTGTGTTCCTTCTGGTGAAGTCCATGTGTATAGTCTCTGTTTATGATGTTGAAAAAATGTATTTGTAATGTAAAGGTCATTGGTCTGACAAAATTCTATCATGCGATCTTTCTGCTTTGTTTCTGTCACCAAGACCATGTTTTCCAACTACTGAGCCTTCTTCTTTGTTTCTAGCCTTTGCATTCCAGTCACCATTGATTATCAGTATGTCTTGATTGCATGTTTGATCTATTTCAGATTGCAGAAGCTGATAGAAGTCTTCCATTCCTCATTTGTGGCCTTAGTGGTGGGTGCATAAATTTGAATAATAGTCATATTATCTGGCTTTCCTTGTAGGCATATGGATATTATTTTATCACTGACAACATTGTATTTCAGGACAGATCTTGAAATGTCTTTTTTGATGATGAATGCAACCCCATTTCTCTTTAGTTCATCATTCCCAACATAGTATACCATATGATTGTCTGACTCAAAATGGCCTATGCCAGTCCATTTTAGTGTACTGATGCCTAGAATGTCAATGTTTATGCACTCCATTTCTCTTTTAACTATTTCTAATTTTCCTAGATTCATACTACGTACATTCCATGTTCCAATTATTAATGAATGTTTACAGTTGTTTCTCCTCATTTTGAGTCTTGCCACATCAGCAGGTTGAGCACCCTGGGGCTTTACTCCATTTCCTTCATCACGGTAGACTCTCCTTTGAGCAGGCAACTCTTCCCCAGTAGTCTTTTGAGTGCCTTCCAACCTGGGGGCCTCATTTTCCGGCACTATATCTGACAGTGTTTCTTTGCTATCCATAGGGTTTTCAGTGGCTAGTTGTTTCGTCAGTGGCTCTCCAGGTCCTACTCCCTAATCTGTCTTAGTCTGGAAGCTCAGCTGAAAACCTGTCCACCATGTGTAACCTTGCTCATGTCTGAGGCTACAGTGGCAGAGCTCTCAGCCTCATCGCAACACACAAGCCCCCACAGTTGGGCAAACTGACAGACATGTGGGGAGTATAATTTAGGCTTTTGGTTATTTTGCAGAAAGCTTCCACCCCCACCATCTCCTAAGTATTTTGAGTTGTAAAATCATCACCGTTATTTACCTCAGCCTTTCGTTTCTGTGAAGACATTTTCAGCTTTATAATAATTGCCAAAATGTCTGAAACTGCTGAGTTCTTGTCTTTCTTTGCCTGATCACATTATCACATCCCAATAAACTGCACCATAATCTGGCCTGTTTATTTGCTTCTAAGATGACAACCTACATCTTTTCCCAAAGGGAAAATTTCTGCTTTTCAACTGATTTTAACTTGTTTTAGGAAACATCTTGAAAAAGCAAAGATTACCACTATGAATTTTCAAACTTATCTTTCAATACTCTTTTCTTCTTTCCTATTTGCCCTGCTATTCTCCCAGAGCTTATCCATTACTCCTGCATCCAGCTTCTGGTTCATGAAAACTATTGGAAAATTACTTACTGCTCACGTTTCACCCAATGAAAACTTAATTGATGCCCTTTTCCCTACTCTAACAAGATATCTATACCATTTAAGAGTCTTTAAATGAGGAAAAGACTTAAAAGTCCCTAAAGTATTAAAACCTAAATTAAATGTAAAAGTAAATTATGAATAGGTTTTGGCAAATACTCTCAGAGTGAAAATTCTCATATCATAAAGATAAGTGGTTATTTGTCTTTTAAGGATAGTTTTGCTTTATTTCACTCCAGTTATCTACCCAGTTATGAAAGATTCCTGGGAGTATTTACAGTGCTTTAACTTATTTCCTAGCAGTCTAAAGTATCTCTTTTCCCTCGCAGCTGTGCATTTTAAAGTATCTATTTGAATATTGTTCTTCTTGAAATATTAGTAAATAGGTAAAATAAGCCATTAGTTGGCTTAGTATGGATGAGGGCAAGTATGTTTGATATTAAACATTTATTTCCTTTTAATCTTTATTTTGCTCATGGTTGTGTTAAAAGCAATTATAACAAAGCCCCAACAAATATGCTTATAGTTCAGGGTTCAGCAAATTGCTACAATATGTTTTGGATTTGGGTTCACTGGTTAGGTCAGTGGAAGTTTTGGCTAACTCTGGAAAACATTTTAACACCATATGTGAAGCTAATGCACTGGACAGAGAAAGCTTATTTCTCTCCGAGGCTTTTTTGTTTGTTTGGGGTGACACTTACTCAGTTTACTTCTCATTTAAGGATTAAAGCAATACACCTAAATTGATGGTGGATGGCAGATGTCTTGAGAAAATTAAGTCTTTTAGCTCACTTAGAAACTTTTAAGTTTTTTTTCTGGGTTTCACTTACTTTTCGTGTTTCCCTGAGCTTCATTTACTTTTCCTCCTATACTCAAAACTTCACCTCTGAATAAAGTATGGCCTGTTTCATGGTACCTTTCTTCTTATCTTCATTACTAAATTATGAATCAATCAATTAACTAGCACAATATACAAGATGTCTTATTATAATACTAAGTGGCTTGCTAGCTAGCATGGAAAATTGAATGAACTTACATGATATAAATATTGCTCTGTGAACAGTAATCCCTTACACAATGCTTTACAGGTCTATGATGATGGAGTCATCACCAAGCACTCACAGACTGCTACTACTACTTATAGTAATTCGTATGGTAATTAAATGATCTAGTTGTACATATGTCTAGTCATCAAGCTAAATGATTTACAGTTGTTGTCTCATTTAATATTCACCAAAACCTCATATTATATATTGCGTATTATATTATCATAATGTAATTTTTCTTTTCAGTACTGGGAGATTAAACCCAGGGCCTTGCACATGCTAGGCAAGTGCTCTACCACTCAGCTACATATCCCTCAGCCCCCTTTTAATTTTTTTATTTTTAGTCAGGGTCTCACTAAGATACATAGGCTGCCTCTGGCCTCAAATTTGCAATTATATTGCTTAAGCCTCCCAAATTGCTGGGATTACAGGTATACATCATAATGCCCAGCTGAAATGTTATAGACTGAAATATTTGTGCCCCCCTCCAAATTCATATTTTGAAATCTTAACCCCAATGTGATGCTGTTCAGAGGCAAGGCCTATGAGAAATAATTACATTTAGATGAGGTCTTGAGGGCAGCCATCATAAGACTGACAGCTTTATAAAAAGAGACAAGCCTGGCTGTGTCAGTACACAGCTATAATCTTAGCTCTCGGGAGCCTGAGGCAGGAAGAACATGAGTGTGAGGCCAGCCTGGGCTATATATCAAGTATGAGGCCTCTTTGGGCTATATATCACTACCTTGTTGTCTTGAACAAAATGAGAAAGAAAGAATGAATGACTAGAAACCACATTTTCTCTGTTCCTGTCTTATTCTCCACTCCTCTCTTGCCCTCACTCTTCTCCCAGCCATGTGAGGGTACCCCATGAAGGTAGTTGCCTGTAAGCCAGTAGGGAAACCCTCATCAGAACCCTGACTTTCTAATCCCAGACTGCTCAAACTCTAAAACCATGAGAAATAAATTTTCTGTTTCTGAAGTAGCTCTTTTTATGGTATTTTGTTATAACAGCCTGAGGTAAGATACCACATGATATGTTACCTTCCTGATATGGAACTTAGTATTGCCAAAATTGATCTCAGTTTTCTGAGATCAGTTTTCTTTATTCATTTCCTTGTCTTCCACCTCAGAAGACACCTTAGTTGGGGGACCACCTAAGAAAACCAGGTGCTGCAGGCTAGGGAGAAGAACCTGGCAACCCACTCCAGAAATAACTTGCCATTGAAAATCCTATGAATAGCAGGGAAGCACTGGCAATAGTGCCTGGCATGGTAGAGGGTCAGGGAGTGTTTCCTTTTGTTGTATGTAGGGTCACCATGAGTTGCACTCTACTTGATGGCACCTAACTATAGCAACAATTCACAAAGACAATTACTTACAACAGTGGGAACACCATATATTCTCCATTCTAATCCATACCCTTTCAACAGTTTTAGAAGTCTACAAAATCAGAGGTGGTTTGGAATTTTGTGTGGATTGGGTTCACTCACAAGAGCAGAGTTCTCTCAGGTATGTTCAATCAGCATGTGATTCTAATCCACAAATGAATTTTGTAGCTCTGTAAAACTATTGAAAGTGTAGAATAAAATCAAGAATATATGACATACAGGATTCTGGAAAATCTACATTTGCTTGAGTGTGACACTTGTCCTACTTAATTTATATTGTTCTGTATAATTACTATTATAAGTAATTATTCTTATTTCCTTTCACACTGTTAATATTTGAACTTGAGAAACAAATTCAATTTTAGGTCTTGCAGGGCAAAATTGTCCTTTTTCCCTCTAGGAAAATTCTAGACCATTGTTCAACCATCACCTTCCTCTCTTGAGAACACTTTCATGTTCTGTTAATCTAAGTCACTCAGATTCAAAGGTGTGCTGGAGTAGGCAGATTAAAATCAGTAAACTTGAAGCTAGAATGATGGAAATTATCACATCTGAGAAATAGAAAGAAAGAAAGGGAGGGGAAAAGCGAACAAAGCCTAAAGGACCTGTGGGGGTCATCAAGCAGATCATATATATATATATATATATATATATATATATATATACATATATATATATATATATATATAGTGGAAGCCAGAAAAGAAAAAGAAAAAAAGGAAAAAAACCTGAATATTTGAAGAAATAATGGCTGAAAACTTCCCACCTTTGAATAATGATATGAATGAGTGATTGAAAAGTTAAAAAAAAAAAAAGTAATGTGAACTCAGAGACTTTTACCAAAACACAAGACTTGAACTTTTCTAACTCAAACAGCAAGAGGGAAGTGAGTCATTACATGCAATTTATCCTCAATAAGATTATCAGATTTCTCATCAGAAATTTTGGAGGCAAGAGGACATTGGCTCAATATATTCAGTGCACTAAAAGAAAAAAATGTCAAGAATTCAATATCTAGTAAAACTGTCCTTCAAAAGTGAGGGAGAAGTTAAAGTCCTAGATTAACTAAGCCAAAGGAAATTTGTTTACACTAGATCCACCTCACAGGAAATGTTCAACTGAATCTTGCAATGTGAAATGAAAGAATAATAGTAACAAGAAGCTATATAATTAAATAAGAAGCTTAATACATGAGCCATTATAAAAGTTGTTACTATAACATTGGTTTATAATTCTACTTGTTTCACACATGATGTAAGAGATTAATGTTTAAATTTTAGTATAAAAGTTAGTGCTACTGCAACTTTAGTTAGTAACCCCCATTTTGTTTTCTATATAACTGAACATATACATTTAAAAGAATTATTATATTTGGGGAGCTGCAATGCACAAAAATATAATTTTGTGATACTATTAATCAAAAGAGGTAAGGGCAGAACAGCAAAAGAGCAGAGTTTTTGCATGTTATTCATGTTAAACAACTGATATAAATTCAATAGAGTATTAAAACCTTAGAATGTTAAATGTAATCACCATGGTAACTACAAAGATAATAGCAATAGACTATAAATAAGAAATGAGTAAGGAATCCAAACACTTCACTAGAAAAAAAATCAACCCAAAGAGACAGAAATCCAAGAAATGAGGGACCAAAATGTTATAAGGCTTAATAAAGCACTAATAACAAAGTGAAATATATCTTTCTGTATCATTGTTTTTGTTAGGTGCCCTCAAGTCTGTATCTGACTCATAGCGACCCTGTGTAAAACAGGCGAAACACTATTACCAGTGCTTCTCTGCTGTTCATAGGGTTTTCAATGGCAGATTGGTTTTTAGGAGTGGGTTTCTGGGTCCTTTTCCCAAGCCTATAGCACCTGGTGTTCCCAGGCAGTCTCCCATCCAAGTACTAACCAGGCCTGACCCTGCTTAGGTTCCGAGATCTGACAGGACTGGATGCCACAGGGCTACAGCTGCAGGGTCTGTATCATTAATGATTTGAAATGTAAATGTATATAATTCTACAATCACAAGACGTTGATGACAGACTAGATTTTAAAAAAATCCAGTAAAGTGTTGTTAATAGGATGCTAACTTCAGATCCACAGACACACAAAAAAATTGACAGTAATATGATAGGAAAAGAAACAATGCAAATGATATCCAGAAGACAGCTAGAGTGACAATACTAATATCAGGGAAAATAGACTTAAAAAATTATGACAAGCAAAACAGGACACTATATTTTAATTAAACATTCAGTATAGTAAGAAGATACAATTATAAAAAATTTGTCTCTAATGACAAAATATGTGAAGCAAAATGACAGATTCTAGGGAGAGAGAAACAGTTCTATAATAGTTTGAGACTTAAATACTCCACTCTTTACCATGGGTGGGAGCACCACACAGAAGAAAAGAAGATCTATGCAATAAAAATACATGCACAGAACCCCTTACCCAATAGAAGCAGTGCACATACTTTTCTCAAACTCACATGGGACATCTTCCAGAATATTCCACTGGTTCAACCACAAATTAAATTTTGGTAGTTTTAAAAGAAGATCATGTAAAATAGCTTTTCTGACCACAATGGGATGAAATTAGAAATAAATGATAAAATTAAAACTGGGAAGTTCACACGTGTATAGAATTAAATAGTAAACTCTTAAACAACCAATGAATTAAAGGAGAAATCACAAGGGAAATTAGAAGATTCCTAGAGAGGAATGAAAACAAAACATAATAATTTACAAGATATACCAAAAGTAGTTCTAAGGAGGAAAATTATAGCTATAAACCTTTGCATTTTTAAAAAAAAATCTGAAAGTATAAAATCATTTCTGACACAAACTTTTCACCATTGTTAAGCCTCATGGCAGAGGTATATGCCTCTAATCTCAGTCATTCAGGAGGCTGAGGTAGTAGGATTGTGAGTTCAAGGCAGAGGATGCCTCAAAAGAAATAATAATAATATTTTTTCTCCAACATGCTGCCATCAAAATAGAACCTAGTTTCCTGTATTAGCAGGAACACATGAGTATAAAAGCTGAACTGTTTAGGGAGTACATTATAATTTCTTGGTTCTTTAGGGTTACTTGTCATTTTCGTTATAATGAGTTGATTCACTACCATCTCTATATGATTGTGTGTATCACTATCACCATTATAAATTCATATTTGGCATGTTTAAATTCTTTGCAGTCCTTTCTATTTGTTGTTGTAAGGTGCTATTGAGTCAGGTCCAACTCATAGTGACCCTATGTACGACAGAAGGAAATACTACCCAACATTGTGCCATGCCTGAAACTACATCAGTGTTTCTCTGCTATTCATATGGTTTTTGATGGCTGATTGTTTCAGGAATGGGTTGTCATGTGCTTCTCCTGTTTCTGTGGTGCTGGAGATTGAACCCAGGGCCTCAGAGTGTATAGAGCAAACACTCTACAGAGTGTTCTGTATTTGACTAGTGGTCACTTATTATTTGAAATTTTTATTTTATATATTTTGGAAGTGGAGTCTGAATATGTTGCACAAACATTAAACTCATGGGCTTAAGCAATCCATTTGCCTCAGCTTTCCAAGTAGCTAGGACCATGGGAGAGTGGTGCCACACTTGGCTTCAGTAGTCATTTGTTTAAGTAGCTCTTTAGTCTTCTAACATGATCCTAACAATCTGACAGTTCCTTTCAGTTACCATAAGTAACTGTATTCACTTTATATAGTTTATTCTCCAGCCAAGAATCAACCATTTCTTCTGAAGATCATCATCTGGATATTAATAGTAACCATTACCAGCAAGTCATTTATTGTTTCTGTATATTAATTTTTTAAATTTTTATTTTAAATTATGCAAATTATTTAGCAGTAATTTCTTGGCATATAATTTTTCATAGTCTCTTATGATCCTTTGTAGTTCTGTGATATTGATTGTAATGTCTCCTCTAACAACAACAACATGCCTGAGTCCTTTCCCTTTTTCCTTGTTATTCTAACTAAAGATTTATCAATTTTCAATTTTCTTTACCTTTCTAAATAAAACCTCTTAGATTCATTGACATTTTCAACTGTTTTTCTATGCTTTATTCCTTCTATTGACTTTAGGCTTAATTTATATTAATTTGTTCTTTTTCTAGTTCTTTAATGTAGAGTGTTCATCTCAGATCATTGTTTTCTTCATAATGTAGGCATTTGTAATGATATATTTTCTTCCTTCTTCTTTTATTTATTTTTATTTTTATTTTTTTGCTATACTAGGGAGGTGAGTCCAGGGCCTTCCACATATTTTATGAGTGCTCTGACACTGAGCACTCCCCACACTCCCTTTTCTTACGATTTTTTAAATTGAGACACTGTCTTGCTAAGTTATACAGGCTGCCTCTGGCCTCAAACCCATGACATCCTGCCTCCACCCCAAAATTGCTGGGGTTACAGGCATGTGACACCATGCCTGACTATAACTATTTATTTTTCTGTTGGAATTGGGGTGTTTTTTTGTGCATTCCATAAGTTTTTATATGCTATTTGCATTTGTCTCAAAATATTTTTAAATTTTTTCCTTGATACATCCTCTGTTTGGGAATGTGTTTAATTTCTACATATTTGATAATGTTTCAGATTTTCCTGTTACTGATTTTTTGTTTCATAATATTGTTGTCAGAAAAAATATGATTTCAATCTTCTTAAGTTTGTTAAGACTTGTTTTGTGACCTAATATATGATGTGTCCAGGAAAATGTACAATGTGCAGTTGAATGTGTATTTCTTTCTTTTGGTTAGAACAGTCTATGTTTGTCTGTTGGGTCATTGGATCTATGATATTTTTCAGGTCTTCTGCTTCTTTCTTGATTTTCTGTTTGGTGATCTATCCATTGTTGAAAGTAGGGTATTGGCACTCAGCTAAGATGGTGGACAGATAACACCCACCTTAAGATGCAAAAAGATAGGAGAGCTTAAACAATGGCTTATACTCATACTGATCAGTCAGACAGATAAATAAGTTAGATAAGGGGTAGGAGTATATTTTTAAAAATCCACAAGGTTAGGTATATATACCAACAGTGGAGGAATTTTTGAAAGAGGAGAAGAAATCAGTGTGGCAGTTCAGTGAGAGTGCACTACCAGAAATGTGGAGACTTCTTCCAGTGGGAAGAGAAAATTGTCAGCTACACAGAACTGGGCCACAAGAAAACCCACCAGCAATTCCTCTGGCACTTGATGGATTGTGCAGAGAGTGGAGAGACTCCAGAGGTCGATGAAATTGAAAACCAAAAGTGGAGAAGAACTAGAGAAACTGTCACAATGATCACCTGTTCCCGGGATCACAGAGCATGGAGATCATACAGCCCAGTTGAAAATTTCATGTGGGTATCTGCAGTGCAGATCTCCCAAGGAGTGCAACTCTGGCAGCCTGCCAACAGCCTGTTGATAAGACACAGGTAGCACTTCCCACACAGAGCAACTGGTGAGTGAGTCTCGGACACCAGGTATGGTGCCAGCTGCATGTCCACCATCCCCCAGGCACAGAGGTCCTGGCCATATGGCTTGTGATAGGAGAGCAGTGGGGTTCAGGTACCACATGGGAGTGTGGGCCACAGACCTTCTTGGATTTGTGCAATGCCATCCCACAAACATCCCAGCAAACAAGTGTGGCAGGGCTTGAGACAATAGGATAGGACAGAGGGCACCCAGATTCCAAGTGAGTGGCCAGGACAGCTGCCATTCCCCCAGTGCGGAGGTCCTAGCCACGCAGCTCAGCATAGGAGAATGGGTGGCATGAGTCCCACATGGTAGCGCAGACCACAGATTCACTGAGAGTAGCACAATTATCATCTCACCCACTGCAGTGGGGGATTGGCAAGTGAACGAGGCAGGGCTCGAGATGTACAAAAAGACAGTGGGCATACAGACCTTGAGTGTGGCAGATGAGTCAACACAGCCACTATTCCCTTGACACAAAGGTCTTCACTGCGCAGTTTGTAACAGGAGAGCCAGGGAGGAGGGGGACAAGTCCCACACAGGAGCATGGGCCCCAGATTCACTGGGTTTAGCACAATATCATCCCATCCACTGAAGTGGGGGATCTGTGAGTGAGCACAGCCAGGCTTGGGTCACGGAAAAGGGCAGTGAGCCAGGCATCAGGATCTGGCTCCTCATTATCTGCTGTTGCCATTTGGGCTGTGCTTTCTGAGCTGAGGTTTTGGCCCACAGCTCTGTTGGGAAGCCGGGGGTCTTGGTGGGGAAGCAGGAGACATGCTGCCTCTCTGCTAGTGTGGCACAGGCAGAGTGTCCCACAGGGTGGGGCACGGAGACCATCCTGAAACTCAGGCCAGCCGAAGAGACTGGTGTAGACTTTCCACCATCACCCCCCACTGGAGGGATATTGTGTAGAAACACCTACCCCCAGACCTGCCAGCTTTCAATGTGAGAGTGTGGCAGGGGAGTGAGAGAAAAATTCCAGAGATTCATCATCACCCTCAAAAGAATGTCAGAGGGAGAATCTTCACATTTGGAGGAGGTGGAACCTAACTCCCAGACCAAGCAATGGGCAAGCCTCAGCAAAATAAATAAGTAAATAAATAAATAAATAAATAAATAAAATAAAAACAGGAAATATGAAAGGACATGATGGATGCAAAGATGTCAACAGATAATACCAAACAATCCTGATTTCTAGAGTTGTCAGAATCAGAATTCAGAATTTTGATTATTAATATGCTAAGAGATATCAAGGCTAACACCACCAGCACCCTTGAGATCCTGGAGAAGATATCTCATCTGGAGTCTGTACTCTTCTCACAATTAGAAATGTTCAGAAAAAAATAAGTTGCAGTCCTTGAGATGCAAGGTAAGCTGAATGAAATAAACACTTGAATAGAACCCTCAACATTGAGACTGGAAAAGGCTGAACAGAGGATAACATATACAGAGGAAGGAAAATAAGATATTAACTACACACAAGCTAAGATGGAGAAAGTGATGAACCAATACCAGCTAGATCTAAAGAGGTTTCAGACAAAATGAGAAAACAAAATTTAAGTATTCAAGGAGTCCCTGAAGGAGCAGAAAGCAATACAAGAGGTTTAGGAAATTTATTCCAAGTTATTATGAGTAAAAATTTTCCAGAGCTAATCTAAAACCTGGATACTTACACAACTGAATCATTCAGAATCCCACCCAGAGTAGAACAAAACAGATTGGCCCCATGACACATTATTGTATTAATGCTTATGTTGGAAAGCAGAGAAATAGTTTTGAAAGTACCTAGGGAAAAAACCAACTGATGTTTAAAGGTAAAACCATTAAAATAACTGTGGACTTCTCCACATTAACATTGAAAGCTATGAAGACCTGGACACATATAATCCACATTCTGAAAAAGAAAAACTTCCAACCAAGAATACATTACCCAAAGTTATCTTTTAAAATAAGTAAGGAATATAAGACATCCCATGATATTGCTACACTCAAACAATTCACAACAACCAAGCCAGCAGAACAGAGGATCCTCAGTCAACTACCACACACAGGGGAGATAAGACAACTCTACATAGAAGATCAAAGAAATGAATAATTAACATGAGAAGAAATCAAGACAGAAATAAGATAAACACAAATCAAAAACCAGTAACAAGTACTGAGTGGATGCATAAAAATAGACACTTCTCAATAATTACTCTTAATGTAAATGGCCTTAACTCACTAACTAGGAGACATAGACTGGCCAATTGGATGAAAAACATAAACCCTAGATATGTCTCATTCAAGAGACACACCTAACCCACAATGGCTATAATAGGATGTGAACTAAGGGCTGGAAAACAACTTACCAAGCAGGGGAAAAAAAAAAAAGAAGGAGGAGTTGCAATACTGATATCATATAGATAAACCTCAATCCAAAACTAATTAGAAGAGATAAAGAAGGACACTACATATTACTAAAAGGAACAACCAACCAGGAACCAATAACATTACTGAATATATATTCTCCAAATATAGGGGCACCTAACTTCACAAATCAAACTTTATGGGAAATTAATTATTACATTGGTCTAGACAAAATAATTATGGGAGACTTCAATACCCCACTTTTACCAAGAGACAGGTCATTAAAATAAAAAATCAATAGAGAAATGATTAGCTTAATTTGCACCTTAGACCAACTGGAACTCACAGATATCTACAGAATATTTAATCAACCTGATGAGTGATACACATTCTTCTCAGCACTATATGGAACTTTCTCTAAGATAAATCACATTTTAATACACAAAATTAGCCTTAATAAATAAAAAAGTAGAAATCATCCCCTGTACTGTATCAGATGACAATGGAATAAAATTGGAGCTCAAAAACAAGAAAAACACCAGAAATTTTACAAATTCATGGAGACTATATAATACACTGCTGAATGATCAATGGGTTATTGAAGAAATTAAAGCAGAAATCAAAAAATTCCTGTAATGAAATGATAAAAACCCTACCAAAACATATGGGATACAGCAAAGGCAGTTCTAAGAGGGAAGTCCATAGAATTGAATGCCTTTATCAATAAGGTATGGATGAGCCAAATAAATGATCTAATGACACATCTCAAGGCAGTAGGAAACCAACAACAAATCAATCCCAAAAGGAGCATTCAGACAGAAATTATCCAGATCAAGGCAGAGATATCTCAATTAGAATCTAAAAATATAATTAAAGACTTAATGAGACTAAGAGCTAGTTCTTTGAAAAGATTAAACATAGATGCTCCCCTGGCCAATCTTATCAAAAAGAAGAAAGAAAAGGCCAAAATTGTGAAAATTAGAGATAAAAAAGTGATCATAACCACCAACTGCAATAAAATACAAAAAATCATTAAGGAATACTTTGAGACATTGTATTCCCAAAAATACAGAAGAAATGAATAAATTTATTAACAAATGCAATTTACCAAAATTGACCCCAGAGGACATAAGTGGCTTAAACAAACCCATTACATATACTGAAATAGAAAAAGTAATAACAAATTCTCAACAAAGAAGAGCCCAGGACCTGGTGGGTTCACAGCAGAATTCTACCAAACCTTCAAAGAAGAATTAATACTGCTCTTCATCAAATTATTTCAAAAAGTAGAAAAGAAGGTAGCACTCCCAAACTCATTCCACAATGCTACTATCACCTTGATATCTAAACCAAAAAAGGATACAGCTAAGGTAGAGAATTATAGACCCATTTCTGTTATGAACATAGATGCAAAATTTTTTAACAAAATACTGACAAACCAAATTCAGCAACATATTAAGAAGACTGTTTACCATGATCTAGTGGGATTTGTTCCACAGATGCAAGGCTGGTTCAACATATGAAAATCAATTAATGTAATTCAACATATCAAGAGACTTGTAAACAAAAATCACATGATCATTGCAATTGATGCTATAAAGGCCTTCAACAGACTGCAACACCTTTTCATGATAAAAAGCCTGGAGAAGATAGGCATAACAGGAAAATACTTTAATATCATAAAGACCATCTATGACAGACCTACAGCCAATATCATATTAAATGGAGAAAACTTGAAACCATTTTCTCTAAGATCTGTAACAAGAAAAGGATGCCCACTCTCTCCTATCTTATTTAACATTGTGATTGAAATCCTATCTAGGGCAATCAGACTAGAGAAGGAAATCAAAGTGATACAGATAGGCAAAGAAGAGCTCAAATTATCCTTATTTGCAGATGACATGAAACTTTACCTAAAGAACCCCAAAATCTTCTCTAGAAAACTTTTAGACCAGATAAACTCCTTCAGCAAAGTGGCAGGATAAAAAATTAACACTCAAAAACCAATAGTCTTCCTTATACCAACTGTGATCAGGAAGAGAAGGAAATTAAAGCAACAATCCCTTTCATGATACCCAACCAGAAACAAATACATTGGAATCAATCTAACCAAAGGCCCTGCAGATTTCTATAATGAAAAATTCAAAACATTAAAGAAAGAAATCACAAAGAATACTCAAAGGTGGATGGACCTCCCTGGCTCATGGATTAGGAGAATCAATACTGTAAAAATGGCTAAACAACCAAAAGCAATCTATAGATTTAATGCAATCCCCATTAAAATTCCAGTGACAGACTTTACAGAAATAGGAAAAATGATCCAAAAATTCATATGGAAACACAATAGACCATGGATAGCCAAAACACTCTTAAGCTGCAAAACTAGTATAGGCAGAATCACAATCCCTGACTTTAAGCTGTACAACTAGGCTAGAGTAGCAGAAATAGCTTGGTGCTGGCACAAGAATAGGCCTGCAGACCAGTGAAAGAAAATAGAGGACCCAGAGATACATCAATGCAACTATAGGCACTTGATTTTTGAAAAGGAAAAAAGTAGGCATATTGGAGAAAGGATAGCCTTTTCAACAAATAGTGCTTGGAAACATTGATATTTGCTTGCTGAAAAATGAAAACAGACCCACACATCTCAATATGAATGACAGCTAAGTTGAAATGGATAAAAGACCTGAAAATGAAACCAGAAATTTTTTAAATTCCTGTAAGAGAAGATATGCAATACATTCCAACATATAGGCATAGGAAACCATTTCCTTAATAAGAATCCAATTGCTCAGGAAATTGTAACAAGAATAGATAAATGGGATTACATGAAATTAATGTTTCTCTACATCAAAAGAAATAATCAACAGAGTTAAGGAAGTTCCCACTGAATGGGAGAAAATCTTCACATCCTATACATCTGACAGAGGACTAATTTCCAAAATTTACAAAGAACTCAAGAAAGCATCTCCCAAGACAACAAATAATTCAATACATAAGTGGGCAAAGAAACTGAATGGACAGTTCTCAAATGAAGAAGTTTTTTAAGGCCATGAAACGTGAAAAAATGCTCAATATCCCTAGCCATTAGGGAAATGCAAATCAAAAGAACTCTGAGATTCCACCTTACTCTCATAGGAATAGCCAAGATCAATAAAATAAATAATAACAAATGCTAGTGAGGTTGTATAGAAAAGGGAACACTTTTATACTGTTGTTGGGACCGTAAATTGGCTCAATCACTTTGGAAATCAATATGGTGACACCTCAGAAAACTAAAAGCAGAATTGCCATATGACCCACTAATAACACTACTGGGAATATACACTAAAGGAGATGAGTCATCATATCACAGAGACAACTGCATCTCTATATTCAATGCAACACTTTTCATAATAGTAAGGAGATGGAATCAACCAAATTGCCCATTAACCAAAGAATGGATAAAAAAATGATTGTACATATATACGATGAAATACTACTCAGCAACTTTTGAAAAATGAAATAATGTCATTGGTACCAAAATGATGGAATCAGAGAACATCATATTAAGTGAATGAACACAAGCCCAAAAAGAGAAATACCATCTGTTCTCGCTCATATGTGGGAGTTGAATCAAACTTAAAGAAAGGAAAAAATGCTATACATAAATTGAAACATAATAAAAAATTTAATTAAACTTAGTGTAGAAGGGAAAATTTAAGGAGTGGAAAGAGGCAGGGAGGGAGGGATCTAGCAGAGGGAAGTGAAGGTTGGAGAAGATGGGACTGGCAGGAGGGTCAATGAGGAGGGACAAAAGGGGAGAGGTCACCCTCAATGAAAATAGTGCATCTTTATTAGTATGGTGGAAAAAAAGTGGCAGATAGAAAAAAAAACTATAAGAATAGCTAAAATATAATAATAATAATAATAATAATAATAATAATACCAATAATACCAAAGGCTGGAAATAATATAAATGGACTAGATCACTCATCTAATACTGCTGAGAATATAAAAATGTAGAACACTATTGAAAAAAGTTTGGATCTAAATCAAAATCAGGATGAACATATATAGATAAATATACTCACAAAAAGACATGCAAATAGAAAGGAGATAATTGGTGGGAGGGATGGGGATAGTGGAGGAGAGTCAAGAGAGGGTAAAGGGGAAGTTATGTGAGCAATGTACAATGAAATGCATATATGGAAGTGTCACAATGAAACCCATGTTAAAATGAAACACATTAAGTTGTACATTAAAATTTTCCAATAAAAAAGAAAGTAGAGTTTTGAAGTCCTCTATTATTATTGTATTTCTGTTTCTCCCTTCATATTTATAAATATTTGATTTATACACATAATTGCTCTGATAATTTTTTTGGTGGTAGTTATTTTATGGCCACTTTCTAGCCTATGGAATGGAATGGAAGAAGAGTGGCTTACTGGCACTTAGAATAGCCCTGAGAAATAGCAGTGTTTGGTTTAGTGAATTTACAATGAAAATAGATTGAAGATATTTAGTGAAATAACTAATTTTAATGAAGTTAATTAAATTTGACAACAAATTCTATGTGTAATGTAAGGGAGAGGAAATCATGAAGGACTTTCAATTTTATATGAGCATAGGGCAGAGTGGAAGGTAGAAGGTTAAATTAGATAGATTGATCTAATTAATGGTAAATTAATGGATGATAGTTCATTTTGGTGAACTGAGAATATAAGAAAAGCCTAGTGCTGCTGGAATGCATAATGTCTTCTGGAGATTATAAAGAAAGAAAAAACTGCATGCTTAACTTAGAAAGTATCTTATTCCACTTGGATACTTACGTTGTTGTTGTTAGGTATCGTCGAGTCGGTATCCGACTCATAGCGACGCTTATAGGGTTTTCAATGGCTGAGTGCTTCGGGATTGCCTTGGGAGTGGATTGCCAGGCCCTTCTCCCATTTTTGCGGTGCTGGGAATTGAACTCGGGACCTCAGAGACTGCAGTGCAGTGCTCTACCCACTGAGCTAAATCCCAGCCCTTGGATATTTATGCTACATACTTATTCTAAAAATAGAAACATACAAAGAAGTATAAGGTTTGATCAAAAGATACGATGAATGTTTAAATAAACAGATATACATTACAATTAAAGACACATTGCCATTAAAAACTCTCCATATACTCCCCTGTATTTGAACACTCTTATCTCACCATTCTTGCCACTTCATGAAACTGTTCTAGAAGTCCTCTTTCATTAGTGTTTTTGTTTTCATCTTCCACCATGACAATGCTCCATGTCACATATCACTTCTGGTATGGCAATTTCTGTTAAACAAAACATTCCAGTGTGTCCTCTTCCACCAAACCTGGCATCATATAACTTCTGTCTCTTCCTCAGAGTCAAAATGACCAAGGAAGGCAAATATTTTAAGCCAATTCAGGGCATCACATCCCCTGTAACACCAAATGAAAGACAGTCATGAAAGAGGACTTCCAGAACTGGTTTAGAAGATGTCCAGAAAAATAGGAGAAATATTTTGAGAAGCATTAATGGCCTTGTCTTTTACTGTAATAATTTTTTTTAAAATTTAAACATTTACCTTATCTTTTCATCACAATTTGAATGTCATTAATGAAAGAGGAATAGTGAATTATTATTCATATGCATGTTCATATATTAAAAGAAAGGAGAATGAGACTGCCTTGTAGAGTGGTCAGAACCATATTTGAATGAGAAGCAAGTGTTCAGACTCGGGTGTCAGAAATGAGCATGGAAAGTTGTAAAAGAGGAAGATTACTAGGAGGCAAAAGGATGAAATGCATTATGTAAGGACAAGTCTATTAATGTGTGAGAAGCATTTGCATTAGAAATTGTGGGGAGATAAAGTTGGAAAGATGGTTTAAGAACTGACAGTAGAGGGTTCATTATGCTAGATAATAGCCAAGATTTGTCAATGAGGAAATGGCAAGTAATGGAAAAATGTGCTATGAGTCAAATAAGAAGTACAATACCAGTCAGTAAGAAAGACCATTATACACAGGGCTGTTACATGAATAAATATTCTGAGCAAGGTCAAACCTACTGATGGAAAAATATGTGACATAAAGCATGAAGGTTAGGTGAACTTCAGTACATTTTAGCCTAGCTATCTTAGGATCCGGGCTGGGATTTAGCTCAGTTGGTAGAGCACTGCGCTGCAGTCTCTGAGGTCCTGAGTTCGATTCCCAGCACCGCAAAAATGGGAGAAGGGCCTGGCAATCCACTCCCCAGGCAATCCCGAAACAGCCATTGAAAACCCTCTGAGGGTCGCTATGAGTCAGATACCTACTCGATGGCACCTAACAATAACAATAATCTTAGGATCCACTTTGGGTAATACATGAGGTAAGCATAACCAATACTAATTTCTAAACTGATACCACAGTAGACTCTAGAGAATTTGGAAAATTTTTAAGAAATTTGACCCAGCAATAATCTTTGGTCATTTTACCTCTCACATGAATGGTGATTTATAGCATGTTTGCTGCTGGAAGAATAAGGCCTTTCTCTGACATGATCTGTTTTCCCAAAGTCTTACAGCTCTACTGGATAGGGAGTCATAACCCCATCATATAATGGTACATTTTTCCTCTCTTTTGCTTCTGAATACTGCTTTTGAGATTCTTGGAAGCACACAACAATCTCAGCTATATTTTCTATTCTAGAAAATTGGAACAAGGACAATGATTTTTCAGAAGCTTTTCTCCTTTTTAAGAAGGCATGCTTTTTATACTAAAAATGGAAGAGTGTAGTAAATCTGGGGATGAAGGAGTTCTCTCTTTGCTAAACCACTATAACATTTTTCAAATGCCATGTCAAGCTATTTAACAAAAATTCAAGTGCATTTATGAAAAATATTTATCAGTCTTCAATCTCTCCCCTATGCCTGGTATTTTCACTAGTAAAAAATGTAGAATTTTGAGGGCAGAGTTTGTTTTGACTTATTTATTTTTAATATCATAATACCAAGCCTAACAAACAGTTTCCACATTTTTTGAAGTATTTATCCTTAGATATTTCCACAAGTAAGATTTTGGATACATTAATTTCTTAGGGCCAAAATTAGGTTGATTAAAGTGAGAACAAGTCACATGAGTATGGAATCAAATCCTGTCTGTAATTAAAATGTTGTTATTTTGTTGATCATTGTTGTTGTTGCTGTTGCTGTTGTTGTTGTTAGGTGCCCTTTAGTCGGTATCTGACTCATAGCAACCCTGCATACAACAGGTGAAACACTATTGTCAGTGCTTCTCTGCTGTTCATAGGGTTTTCAATGGCAGATTGATTTTTGGGAGGGGGTTGCCAGGTCCTTCTCCCAGCCTACAGCTTCTGGTGTTCCCAGGTGGTCTCCCATCCAGGTACTAACCAGGCCCGATCCTGCTTAGCTTCCAAGATCTGACGGGATCAGATGCCACAGGGCTACAGGTACAGGCTTGTTGATCACAGATGTCCTGAATTAACTTTAAGTTATGTTAGGTGCCATCGAGTCGTTATCCGACTCATAGTGACCCTCTGTACAACAGGGGAAACACTATTGTCAGTGTTTCTCTGTTGTTCATAGGGTTTTCAATGGCAGATTGATTTTTGGAAGGGGGTTGCCAGGTCCTTCTCCCAAGCCTACAGCTTCTGGTGTTCCCAGGCGGTCTCCCATCCAGGTACTAACCAGGCCTGACCCTGCTTAGCTTCCGAGATCTGACGGGATCGGATGCCACAGGGCTATGGCTGCAGGCTTAAGTTATGAAATATTATAATAAAGTTGTATTTACCTTGATTTCAGATTTTTCCTACTTCTTTTAAATTTGATGCCTCAGGGAAGTGACTCAACTCACTCTAGTCCAAAACAAAGAGCAATAGCTTAAAAAAAAAATCTGTCTGGGGGAAGCTCTTCTACCTACGAATGCTCTTCACTTCATTGAATGTGATGAATATCATCTAGCAACCAGTGAGGGACATCTCTCTCCACATTTAATCAATGGCACTGTAGTTCATCAGGGACACACTGGTCTCTGAGAATAGTACCTCCAGACCAACATTTAGAAAAATAACCTTAAATCTCAGAAAGTCTTGTACCTGGTTTTACATAGCTGGGAAAATTTACATGACATAAATCAAAGAATTTGCTGCCTTGAATGGTAAGTAGAAACATTTTTTTTTTCAAGTTTTAACCTGCATACCAATCACTTGGGGATTTGGTTAAAATACAGATTCTACACGATTGAGTAGGTCTAGTATGGAAGTCAAGTACCTATGTTTCTAATAAACTACCATGCAGTAGGGCCCCTCTGCGGTCCACAATTTATGTCACAAGTATCATAATCAGAGTATTAGGGACGTCCAAAGATTTTGAAGTTTTTCAACTTAACACCTTTCAAATAGCATTATATGTTTTTTTTTTTCAATTAAAAATGTGAGAGTTGCTGAGGGATGTTGTTGTTAGGTTGTTCTCCTTGGTCTGTCTTAGTCTAGAAGCTCATCTGAAACTTTTCCACCATGGCTGACCCTACTGGTATCTGTAATACTGGTAGCATAGCTTTCAGCATCACAGCAACACACAAGACCCCACAGTATGGCAAACTGACAGACATGCAGGGGTGCTGAGGGATAAGAGATACATAATACTGAATAACTGAATAGAGACTACAGACTGGATTCTGTATTTAGTTACACACTTTGCACAAATGAAAGGTATGATCAACCCCATTAAAATCTTTGTCTACCCCGACTTAATTGATAACTGAAACATGAAAATTAATCTATCCAACAACTAAGAGTGACCATCCTATCATTCAACATCTCCAGCAAAGATGACCTCTGGCCCTGGGACTTGTGTTCAAGTGAACAAACCCTAATATTACTGGAATCTAAAAGCATCATTATCACATCATAACCCTATTAGATACTCAGAGAGAACATTACCCGCCCCTAACAAAGCATAAACATTAATTTGACTCATAAATTCTACTGTGTTGTTTATTTAACAATTTGAATTTTATTCTCAGTATATGGTAAACAGAAAGAACTATCTACTGGACACCATGGCAAAGGAGTCTAGTAGGGCCTAATTTTATTTAGTTAAAAAAAAATAAAACTCCAAACCACAATGGATAAAGATCGGGTAAGAGAAAGGAAATTTAGAGAGTATAAGTGATTTTATGCACTTTTCTTGTCAAACAAGTTTTATGTTTGGTCTCCCCAAATGTATTAAGTACCTATCATGAGCCATGCTGTTTTGGTACCTGGCAAGTAAAACATGGACACGCATGCCATGTCTCAGTACCAGCATCCTATTGGTGGGTTATTGCCTCTTACTCAAACATTAGATATGTACAGCAGTATGCTTTACTGAGTTGGCACACTACACTGTAATCTAACAAAAAATAAATAAATTTGAGATTACACATTAGATCACGATGACTAAGGAGCTGCCAACTCTGCTCTTTATCCAGCAATGTTATGGTTTGGATCTAAAATGTCCTCTATGGCTCATAGGATGAAGGCATGGTCCCCAGATGGTGGCACTATTGAGAGATGGCTGAACTTTTAAGGGGGAGGTGAAGCCTAATGGAAAGAAGTTAGGTCATTGGGATGGTGCCCTTAATGGGGATATTGGAATCCCTGTCCCTACTCACTTTCTCTTGCTTCCTGGCTACCTTGAGGTAACTGTCTTCATTCTAACACATACTCCCCTTCATGGTGCTCTATCTCACCACAGGCCCTGAAAGAATGGACCCAAGTGACCACACACTAAAATCTCTGAAACCGTGATCCAAAATAAATGTTTTTTCCTTAGAAGTTAACTATCCCAGGTATTTGTCAAAAGAAGCCTACTAACACAATTAGTAAACAAAAATATCAAGACTGATTTCATTAAAAACAGACAAACAAAAAATTATTATCTATCCCTTGAGCAAGCCCAGAGAATGTCTCGGAAGCATTTTTAGGTTTCTAACATAGTTTTTCCATTCAATTTCCTTCCCTGGACTCTCAATTATTCCAGTTATTTTTACTGTAATCATCAATGAAAAAAATTTATTTTATATGGGATTTAATATTTTTTCACCTCCATCTGCTTCCTTTGATTTACTCCATGTTCTTGGAAAGTATTTTCTGTATCCATACCTCTGGATGATGTTCTGTCACTCTTACTATCTTGACCAGGAGGGAAAAAATCAGATATAATTTAAGTTATACAAATATATTATCTTACATTTCTGTTGTTCTTTTTTATTGGAAATTTTTACTGTACACCTTAATGTGATTCATTTTGACATGCTTTTCATTGTGATATTTTGATATATGCATTTTGTTGTACATTACACAAAGTTCCCCCTTACCCTCTTGTGCACTACTTCCCCCTGTCCCACTGCCCCACCAAAGACTTCTCTTCCATTTGCTTGTCTTGTTATGGTAATATTTTTGTATATATCCTTAGGTTCCAATTATGTTTAAGATTGAAACTTTTTCTGTAGAGAACTTTCTTTTTACATTGTCAGTACTATTACATGAATTTTCTAGCCCATGTATATTAATACCATTCTTTGGTATTACTGGTGTTATTATAATTATTTCCAGGACTATTAAAGTTGGCCTGTTCACCCTGAGGTCATCCTCCCCCCATTATTCATTCCTCATTGTTCCTCCTCTCCCCTCTCTCCTCTCCCAGGATTTCCTCCTCTTGCTATATCTCTCCCTCCTCCTTTTGTGTTCCCCAAATTGTCCCTTCTCTGCTAGGTCATCTTTAGCTTTTTTATTTATTATTATTATTATTATGTTCTGACCACTGCAGAGTATTTATTTCTTATAATTTTCATTCAGCTCCCACATATGAGTGAGAACATGTGGTATTTCTCATTCTGAGCTTGTGCTTGTTCACTTAAAATAATTTTGTCCAATTTCATCCATTTTGCTGCAAATGGCATTGTGTCATTTTTTGTTTTTGATTGCTGAGTAGTATTCCATTGTGTGTATATACCATAGTTTCTTTATCCATTCTTCTATTGGTGGGCACTTTGGTTGATTCCACATGCTTGCTATTGTGAAAAATGCTGCATTGAACATGGAGATTCATGTGTCTCTTTGGTATGATGACTCATCTCCCTTTGGGTAAATTCCCAATAGTGTTATAGCTAGGTCATAGGGTAGATCAATTTTTAGTTTTTTAAGATACCTCCATATTGATTTCCGAAGTGGTTGGATCAATTTACAGCTCCACCAGCAGTGTAATGTGTTCCCTTTTCTCTGCAACCTCGCCAGCATTTGTTGTTATTTGTTTTATTGATCTTGGGCATTCTTACTGGTGTAAGGTAGAATCTCAGAGTTGTTTGAATTTGCATTTCCCTAATGGCTAGGGATATTAAGCATTTTTTCATGTGTTTAATGGCTTTATAGGCCTCTTCATTTGAGAACTGTCTAATTCAGTTCCTTGCCCATTTGTTTATTGGGTTCTTGTTTTCTTGGGTATTTTTTTTCTTGAGTGCTTTATAAATTCTGGTAATTAGACCTCTGTGTTCCTGACAGGCTGATGCCCTCAAATATTGAATGGACAAAATCATGTATATTGTGTATGAGCAACTACTAATAAAAATTGACAGCTTGGGGGTAGATCTCAATGGTAGTGTGAGTGCTGAATATGCATGAGACCCTTGGTTCCATTCCCAGCATCAAAAAGGGAATAAAAGGAAAACAAAACAAAACAAACAACAACAAAAAAAAAAACAGAAAAAGGAGACAATTGTGACCATTTCAACCTCAATTCCTATCTTTATTATATTTTTTCCCAAACGTTCATTTCTTTATCAACTCAAAAGAAAATGTATTCTGTTCTCTCTCCCCCATTTCTAATAGTCTCTTTCATAAAGATAGAAACTAATTCTTAAGCCTTCCATCTGTCCTACCACACTTCCCACCTCAGACTATTATAGAAACAAGCTGAACTAGATTAGTTAATTTCTATTAAAGCAATTTTTTAAGAAAAGATAAGTATTCATATACAGTCAAAAGTAATAAGGTTACCCAATAGAAATCATGTGTTGTACAGAGCAAAGTGGCACCTAAAACATGAGCTCTTGCTATCAGTACAACAAACATCCAGAAAATCTGCTATGGTTGGAGACTGTTCTGTGCATCGTAGGATGTTGAACAGCATCCTTGCCTTCTACCCAGTAGATGCCAGTAGCCTCATCCTACTTATAACAATGAAAATTATCTCTAGAAGTTGTCAAATATCCCAAGGGAAGGGGGGAATCATACTTAATTGGGAACCAGTAACCCCATAGGTCTGATATCATTCATTTTATTAAACAATTCATACTCTTAAAAATATTATACTTCTTTGACCTCATTTGTGAACAAAAAACATATTCTACCATTTCAATAAGGCATTAAATTGAAATGTAACTAGAAAATCTTAGAGCATATGAGGAGGAGGTAAAGCTATAATTGAGTGCTTGCATATGGATGAAAAAATTAATTAAAACCTCAGCAGTGTGTCATTAAAATCTCCCTGACATGTTAAATCACTGAGACTGATTCCAAGGAAGGTGAAGGTAAGAAGTCTTTGCTAATTCTTTGGTTTAGAATACCACCCTTGGAGACAAGCTCTGCTCCTTCTTCTGTTTCAGATTGTTTTTCTGGAGCTCATTAAACACTGGTTGCCTCCATAAACATTATTTGCAGTATCTTATTTATTTTTTATAATCAATTCATCCAGTTTTCTTCAGAATCTCTCATGCTTGACACTGTGGCAAGTTTTGGCTGCCCTCCTAATTTCCCCATCTATTTCTTACAGATTTATCACATCTATAAATTGAGAAGCTAAAAATTCAGAGTGAGGTGAGATTAGACAAAACTATGTTTGGAAATATTTAGACATTGAATCATCTGAGGAAATCTATAGCCATCTTATGAGTTGTAGGACTAAAGGAATTCATATACAGAAATTCTACCATTCTAATCTACCATTAGACAGTCTCATTAGACAGGTGTATCTAGAAAGGCATAAGGCAATAGTTGGAAAAACAGTCTCAAATCCTCTGACCAAGCCTTGATAATTTAGGATTGCTAGGTCTGAGTTCATACTGATGTTATTTTTTGAAGACTATTGACCATAAGGCAGACAGGCTGAGAACAGATAAGAATGATGAGAAACACAGTGTCTTTATCATGTATGATGATCATAAAAGTAAAGATTACTGACATTTGACTATATATCAGACACTATTAAGATATATATAAATATAAATGTAAGCATATATATTCAATTCTTATTCCTTTCAAAATTATACGGTTTTTCCTTTGATTCTAAGAGAGTTGGACCCCGAGCTTCACACGAGCTAGGCAAGTATTATAACACTGAACTACATCCCTAGACCATTTTTTTGTTTGATTTTGTTTTTGTTGTTTTGATACAGGATCTCAGGGGATCACTGAGTTGTATAGGCAGCCTCTACCCTCAAACTTGTGATGCCCCTGACTCACCCTTCTAAGTATTTAGGATTGTCTGTGTCTATCTAGAAAATAATTCTTTTTTATATAGCATAGACTAGAGAATAAGTTTGTTAAACACAGATAATATAACCATAGATTATAACTGATAATACTCCTTTGGGATGTGAAGGTGGGAAGTAGTGAAGGACTAGTGCTGCTGAAAATTCTTACTAGTCCTTAAATGCAGATGACAAAAATGAGACAAGGGAATGTTAAATAGATAACACAGCAGTTAGTAAGTATTCCAATTTGGACAATATAAATCCTGTGTCATTTTCCTGTGACATGATGCAGTTGATGTTGAAGCATATTCTAACCCTCTAACACTTTACTATTGCATAATTGTGGAGATATTTCCAACATATAGACTTTTCTAAAAATTGTTTCTGTTACTAGGGGGCTGATCCCCTGGCATCAAACATACTTTTGCAAGCACTGTATGACTCTGGTGCACCCTCAGCCTGCCTTTTTTATCTTGAGACAGGATCTCATTAAGTTGCATAGGCTGCCTCTGGCCTTGAATTTGTGATCCTCCTGCCTCAGCCTCCTGAGTAGCTGGGATTACAGGAGTAGGCCATGGTGCCTGGCCCCAAACATGTAGATTAGACATTCCATCTCAACCCAGAACTGGGTAAACCTGAAGTTAAGTTTCTTACATAAAGTTAGTAAGATTGTATGACAGGAAGTGAAGAGGTTAAGCTAAGGCCAATTTCATCAGGATTTCCAAAGTTAATGTTTTTGTGTTGCTTTGTATTATTGCATTTTATTTGCATATTACAGTAGATGGACATGTACTTTAGGATAACATAAATTTTTTTTAAAAATCCTTCATATGTTTTACACTTTGCAAAGTACTCACCTATATTATCAATTTTACTTTTACTTAACACTCATGATACTGTTCTAAAGAAAAAAAAGTGAGGCTCAGAGCTATGACTGGGATTGCAATAACCCTGAAATTTTACCACAGACATAATAATGATGTTAATTTTATTATTCAATGCCTAATTTATGTCCTGTTTTTATTTATTTATATTTATTTATGTCTTTTATTTTCTTAAAATAGCCTGTCTCACCAAACACAAATGCAGATACAAGCACCCACATGCTTACATTTCTGTACATAGACATACCCACATATTGATGCAAACACATGTAAGTATATGCGTATATCACACACACACACACACACACACACACACACACACATCCTACAAAGTAGCTCTCCTTTCTCTAAGATACCTTGCATATCTGTGGTACATTCATAGATCTTATTCAATAAACAAAAGTGCATTTGGTTTCCTGTGGCATCCTGGGTCTTTCTTGTTTATTCTCACAAACCCTATATCAGGGAATCATTAGAAATAGATATCTGGTCAACAGTTTTATTAGCAATAACCCAAGGTAAATTTTCAAACTAAGCAAAACAATCTGGAAGTATATATGTTGGGAAAATATCTAAAACTTCCATACTGTCAAATTATTTGTACATCTTTCCCCTCAGGAGCCTGACTTGGGGAAAAAAGGAAAATGAAAAGCAAAAGTAAAATCCATTTATACTCAATTGAAGTGCCATACTGAACAACAACAACAACTTCAACAAAAACAAAATCATGCTGGCTACAGCAGGGTTGTCTGGCAAGTGCAGCTGCAATTTCTGTGAGGAAGTTCCATTCTACAAAGGATTTGATTAAAGTGAAGGAGTCTACAATGGGAAAAGACCAGTAATGGGGTGGGGAGAGGACTATATCTGCAAGGAAGATTTCATGAACATCCACAATGATTTCAAAACACAAAGGCTCCCTTCTATTCTTACCAATCCTTTAATTACAATCATTTGTCCACTTCCATTGCTGTCACTGTTGTTGTTATTGTTAGGTACCTTTGACTCTGGACAATTCACAGAGACCCTCATAGGATTTTCCTTTTTTTCTTTATTAGTAAATGATGATGGGGTACAGAGTAATACAGCATGGGTTTTTTCCATTATGTATCCTTTAAATCACATCTAGCAATACTTTCATTGACTCACAAAGTTTATGGAGCCTGATGGATAGTTTGTAGTTAAACTCTGATACTTGTTTGGGTTATCTTCCCCTATTTTTTCCAACATACTCATGAAGTTGTGCTGTTTACATTGAGATTGACCTCCCCCCTTCATCCCTCCTCATTGACCCACGTCTCCATTGAATCTTCTCCAATCTTCACTTCACTCTGCTAGATCCCTCCCTCCTTTCCACTCCTTAAATTGTCCCTTGTACATTAAGTTTAATTGTGCATTTTTTTTTATATTTCAACTTATATATAGGATTTTTTCCTTCCTTTAAGTATGATTCAGCACTGACATATAAGTGAGAACACATGGTATTTCTCTTTTTGGGTTTGTATTCATTCACTTAAGATGATGTTCTCCAACTGTATCCATTTTGATCAAATGACATTATTTCATTTTTAAAATTGCTGAGTAGTATTCCATTGTGTATATGTACCATAGTTTATTATCCATTCTTCTGTTGATGGGCACCTTACTTGATACCATATCTTTACTATTGTGAAAAGTGCTGTATTGAATATGGAGATGCAGGTGTCTATGTGTTATGATGACTTGTCTCCCTTTGGGAATATTCCCAGTAGTGGAAATCAAAGGGATACAGATAGGCAAAGAAGAGGTCAAATTATTCTTATTTATGGATGACATGATACCTTACCTAAATAACCCTAAAACTTCCTCTAGAAAACTTTCAGACCAAATTAACTCCTTCAGCAAAGTGCCAGGATATAAGATTAAAATTCAAAAATCAGTAGCCTTCCTTTACAAAAACTGTGAGCAGGAAGAGAAGGAAATTACATCTACAATCCCCTTCATGATAGCCCACCAAAAACTTAAACACTTTAGAACCAATCTAACTCAAAATGCTGTAGATCTCTACAATGAAAACTTCAAAACATTAACAAAAGAAATTGCAGAGGATACTAGAAGGTGGAAAGACTTCCCCTACTCATTGACTGGGAGAATAAATACTGTAAAAATGGCAGACTACCAAATGCAATTTACAGACTTAATGCAATTTCCATTCAAATCCCAATGACAGACTTTGCAGAAATAGAAAAATGATCCAAAAATTCATATAGAAACACAAAATACCACATATAGCCCAAACACTCTTAAGCTGCAAAACTAGTGCAGGAGGGATCACAATCCCTGACTTTAAACTATATTACAGAGCTGTAGTAGCAAAAACAACTTGATACTGGCACAAAAATAGGGCAGAAGACCAGTGGAATAGAATTGAGGACCCAGCAATGCACCAATGCATCTATAGCCATCTGATCTTTTACAAAGCAACAAAGCCGGCAAATTAGAGAACTGATAGCCTCTTCAACAAATGGTTTTGGGACACTTGGATTTCCACCTGCAAAAAAATGAAAACACACTTGAACATCTCAATATACACAAGATTTAACTCAACCTAAACCAGAAACCTTAAAATTACTAGAAGAAAAGATAGGCAATATGCTCCAACATATAGGCATAGAAAAGCATTTCCTTAGTAAGAATCCAATTGCTCAGGAAATTGCAACAAGAATAGATAAATGGGATTACATGAAATTAAGAAGCTCTGTACAGCAAAGGAAACAATCAACAAAGTTAAGGAAGTTCTGACTGAATGGGAGAAAATCTTTTCATCCTACATATCTGACAGAGGACTAATTTCTAGAACTTACATAGAACTCAAGAAAGCAATTCCCAAGACAACAAATAATCCAATACACAAGTGGGTAAAGAAAATGAACAGACAGTACTCAAATGAAGAAGTTCATATGCCTATGAAGCACATGAAAAAATGCTCAATATCCCTAACCATTAGAGAAATGCAAATCAAAACAACTCTGAGATTCCACCTTACTCTCATAGGAATAGCCAAGATTAAGAAAACAAATAATAACAAATGCTGTCCAGGTTGTGGAGAAAAGGGAACACTCTTACACTGTTGGTGGGACTGCAAATTGGTTCAACCCCTTTGGAAATCAATATAGGGATACCTAAATATAGAACTAAATATAGAACTGCCTCGTAGGATTTTCAATGCCTGATTGTTTCGGTATTGCTTGGGAAGTGGACTGCCACATCCTTCTCCCATGTTTGCAGTGCTGAGGATGGAATCCTGGTCCTTAGGAAGTGCGGAGCAGCACTCTACCAGCCAAACTAAACCCCAGACCCCCACTGTTGTTACTGTATTGCTTTTATTAGTATCCTATTATGTTATTTATTTGTAAAAATATGTTTTATAGCAATAGGGTTTTAATTAAAGAAGACCTAAGAAAGGTGAGTGGATGCAAGTTGGGGAATTTTTCAAATTAAATTCATTCTTCTTTTTTATGTAGGAAAACTCATCTCTCTTGGCTACTCTGTATTCCTCAACAGGAATATGCCTATCACATTCTACAACCAGATGGCTTAAGAAAAGTGTCATTAGGCTGCTACAACACTTTTTCTCCATTGCCCTTAGGATTCTGCGCACACATTGGTTGCTACCAGGCAGCCCAAAATTCTAAGTAGGCAAAACTATTCCCCTTGTACATTCTTTTTCCTGCTCACAACTGGAGAGGTGGCATCATGCTAGCTACAGCAGTATTTCAATATCTACAGATATTTCCTATTCAGCTCTGCACACTGGAAATATTCTTGCAGTTCATGATTAGATATGTGAAAGTAAAGTAAGGAAAATCAGAAATGGTGTCTCAGTTGATGATCACAGAAGCATGGGTATTTCGCAAATTTAGAAATGCATTTGAATGCGATCTTATGTCACATTTGGAAAATAGTTTATACTTTTATCAAAAATTAAAATTAAGTAGTTATATTTGACAAGTTAAGCACAGGAAATTAAAGTGAATTTTCCCAGGCTTATTGAAGAGACTAAGTCAGAAGCCTGAGTTCTAAGACTAAGAAAATTGAAGTCTAATTGGGTTTTAGAAGATAATTAGACTTTAGGAAACCAAGAGAACCCAGGCTGCAGTTGTAAGAATATGAAGGACTTGTGCTTGAAGTGTAAGACAATCAAGGTCTTGAATCAGTTAAATCTGGTGTTTAAGAACAGATTGCACAATAACTATGATTTAGTAAGATTTCCATAGGAGAGAAAAGGAAACATTAATGCCCATGTCTCAGGACCTATCTTATAATGGACTCTCAGCCGCTTGGCTTCGTACTGTCATAGGCTACTCCTCTCTATACCTCACACAATTGTGGCTTCAGCATTTCCTACCACATATTTTTCTAGACATATGGTACCAACAAATCAAAGATAGCATGAGAGACATTTTTTAAAAAATCAAGATATAATTCTCTGGGTCTGATTGGTATACCAGAAAGAACAAAATATCCCAGGAGGAATTTTACCTGATATCCACTTCAACTTCTTTCTAACAACCCCTTCCACAATATTAAAAGCATGGAAAGATAGATTTCAGATTGGTTCGCATATCTAATGTGGCACATTTGTTGTTAGGTGCTGTCCAGTCAGTACCTGACTCATGGTGATCCTACATATAACAGGTGAAACACTAGTGTTACTGCTTCTCTACTATTCATAGGGTTTTTGATGGCTGATTGTTTGGGGGAAGTGGGTTGCTGGGTGCTTCTCCCAAGCCTACAGCACCTGGTGTTCCCAGGTGGTCTCCCATCGAATTACTAACCAGGCCAGACCCTGCTTAGCTTCCCAGATCTGATTGGATCAGATACCCTAATGGTATGGCTGCAGGAATTGTTTTGGTAATGGATGTTTTTGTTTTATTTTGTTTCAGTTTAAGGCTTGACTGGGGCACCTGCTTTCAAGATAGCTCATCCACAGTATTCTAAATGCTAGGTAGCAGCCTCAGTTTCTCTCTGTGGAACTCTTTGAAGATTCTCATAGCTTCCCTAGAGCCAGCCATCCAAGAGATGAAGGTGGATGCTACAATGTCTTTTTTGAACTTGAATCAGAAATCACCTTTTCCAGTGCCACAGCACACACCTGTAATCTCAGAAATTCAGGGGTCTGAGGCAGGAGGGTGGTAAGATTGAGGCTAGAGGCAGCTTGTGCAACTTAGCAAGACTCTGTCTCAAAATAAAAGGCCATCCTCCAGCCTCATCCTCCCAATGGCTGGGACTATAGCCATGTACCACTGCTCCCAGCTCTTCTAAGCATTTTCTTATGTCCCTATGCTTCAAATGTTTTTTTCTCCTCCAATATTCATGTGGAAATTTAATCTCAAGGTCAACAATATTGTGAGATGTACCTTTGTGAGTGATTGACTCATGATGACAAAGTCCTTATGACATGGATTAGGTATCCTTATCAAAGGGCTTCATGGGGGTGCTTTATTCCTTTTGCCCTTCCACTATATCACAGGAAGACTCGGAGGTCTTCCTTGGCAGAGGATCATTGAGAATTGTGAGATTGCACATATATATATATATATATATATATATATATATATATATATATATATATATATATATTTTTTTTTTTTAACCCAGTCTGTGGTATTTTGTTATAGCAACATGACAGACTAAGTCATATGTTCTCTCTTTATGTTTAGAGAGTCTGTACACTGTGCTCTCCATATTTAGACTCTGCTCAAATTCTTCCTCTTCCAGAAGCTTTTCTAATTTTTACATTCATACCATTTGCTTTTATGTAATTATAAACCTCAATATTTTATGTTTCTTTAACTTTTTCATTGTATTTGGTATTTAAAAATATTTATGGATGTGTTGTATTTCTTAATGAATTTTGACATCTTTTAATTTGAAATCAATTTTTATATTATCTTTTTAATGCCTTGAGTGCCTGGAATCACTCAGTTGAATATTTTAGACTCAATAAAGTTTTGCTGGAGTTGATTTAAGCTATCAGAGCAGGTGAAATTGATTAAGAAAGCAGTAAATAGCTCATTAAAATTTTATTTTAAAGAAATTAAGATGTCTTGCTTCATGCTAGGTACTGCAAAAATAAAGGTAAAATAATAATATTAATGGATTTAATATTTGATTAACTATCTTATACAAGATACAGAACATAATCTTTTAATTTAATTTTTACCACAAATCTGTGGGGAATATCGAATTTCCTTTCTATTATCAATGAGTAATTTGAAGCTATCAGTGTATGTAGCAAAGTAAAAAACTAACCTGAATTTATTATTCATAATATGTTTGCTATTTAAAAATACCATTCTGGGGTTCTGACTCCTGAAATTTATATCAGAAAGCAAAGTCTTATATTATTCTAACATCTATCAAATAATATATCATTGTTAGGTGTCTATGAGTTGAGACCAACTCATACGACCCTCCTAGGGTTTTCAAGGGCTGAATGCTTTGGGATTGCTTCAGGAGTGGATTGCCAATAGGAAAATATAAAATGGAAGAAACTAATGTTAAATAATTATAAAATTGTATTAAAATTTTGGCTAAAAGACACAGATACGTTATCAATGGATCTAAGTTATGCCTTCCAGTGTATGTCATATTTATAAGTGCTTCTGTTATAGGGCTAGGGTTTAGCTCAGTTGGTAAGTGCTGCTCTGTACTCTCTGAGGCCCTGGGTTTGATCATCAGCACTGGAAAATTGGGAGAAGAACCTGGCAGCCTACTCCTTAAATAATC
Organism: Pedetes capensis; assembly: GCA_007922755.1. Taxonomy (NCBI): domain Eukaryota; kingdom Metazoa; phylum Chordata; class Mammalia; order Rodentia; family Pedetidae; genus Pedetes; species Pedetes capensis. Next base: position 7,392 of record VMDO01016424.1, on the reverse strand, counting down.
CTGAAACAATCAGCCAGTAAAAACCCTATGAATAGCAGAGAAGCACTTACATTGTGCCAAGCATGTCACAGTGTAGGCAGTGTTTCATCCTGTTGTACATAGAGTCACTATGACTTGAACCAGACAATGGCATCTAACAACAACAATGACAACGACGACAACAACAACAACAACAAACTGCCATGATTGTTAAAGCCTATTGAACAGATTTTATATACACATGCCTAAGGATAAACTGACATAAACTCAATACCTTGTCATTATAAGTCCATACAAAGGAACATACATCTTTATCTCAACAGTAATAAAATGGCCTTTGTAGCAAGAAACCTCTATTTCTCATTTAAAAGAGATACTACGCTGATTTCCTGGTGAGGTACTGCTAGTCTCTTCTAAGCTAACCTGAATCACTAGTCAGTGTCACAATGGCTGTAGAGAAGGCCAGATTTGCATTTTAGGTGTAGTTATAACAGGATCTGATTTTAATGCCGCTCCTTTGAAAATATATCATGTGCTCATTCTAATTTTGGAAGGACAGCTTTCTAATACTATTGTTGTTGTTGTTGTTGTTATTAGGTGTCCTCAAGTTGTATCTGACTCATAGCAACTCTCATAGATTTTTCAGTGGCTGATTGCTTCTGGAATGCTTTGGGAGAGGATTGCCTCGTCCTTCCTATTTTTATTAACTTAGAAACTGAAAACTGGCAAGAGCAAAGCAACAGTCAATAGTGGAATCATGGATCTTAGGCCCATCAGAAAGCCAGGCTTAAAAATGTCTTTTTGGATGACCTCTAGGAGCTGCCACCCCAATGACTACAGAAGGAAGAGGTTTCCTTAGTGAGCATGAAGTCTACCAAGATGGCAAAAGCCCACTCTATCTGCTGACACAAGACTGTGCCATTGTGAATGTGTTTTCAGTTGTTTGTAATAAATCTCTACTTGTTTAAGCAAAAATACAGTGAGACAGCTACTTCTGTATTTGCCAAATATATAAATATAAAAAATGATTGTGTATTGTAGGGAGGAAGAAAAGTAGGACAAATACTAATTTCAGGAACTAGTTCCTAAGCAGCCAAGCTAGAATAATGAAATGAAATTTATATTATCAATGAAGTATAGCATTGGGGATTATGAGAAAGAATACACTTAAAGTATACTTTCAAAACGTGTATTCTTTAGAATTAAACATAATATAGTTCCATTGATGTTAAGTTATTTGAAAGAAATACATTCAAGGAGCAGTTAATTTGGAAAATATATTCCCTGATAAATGACTCAAAATATAGCTTGTCTATTTTTTGTCGTTCTCTGTCTTTTCTTGCCATTGCTCTCTGCTTCAGCCAGACTCTTGATTTTAGAGTAAGAAGGGAAGCAGACCAAAATTAAGGTTAAAATCCCTTAAACTCCCAAGAAGAATTCTTTTTCCATTGCTGGTCACCAAAGAGAGGTATTCCTATTTTGTTTTTCATTCATTGAGTAAGATGCCCCTCTTTCCTTTATTTTTTTTGCATGTACCGCTGGACTCTCGCCACTTCTCATAGCAACATTTATTCTCTTGATTTGGGAATGAAAGAAAGAACACAACTCTTTCTCTTCTCCTGGGATATGAGAAAAATCAAAATGAAATTTACTATTACAAATTCCTTTCAAAGTAACTTTCCATTTCTTGCTTAAATTAAAGGTGTTTCTCCAGAGGTGATAATCATCAACAGTTGCAACATTTATTAAGTCCCACATGTGTTTGTAGCTACTTAATTCACATGTGTGTAGCTTTGGAACATTAACAAGAATTCTAAGACAAGAGAAAAAAACACGTTTAAAGTCCTGTTGCTGTAGTTTAAAATAATCCATCCATGCTCTTCATTTACTTTAGGTGCTCTACATCTGCATGATTGAGAATTACTCCAATTAATGTGGTTTTGATCTTTAGAGTCTTTTACAAACAGCCATTCGTCACAGCTACACATGTAGTCAGGTAACGATTCAGGATCTCTCAGGACCTTCCTGATTTATCTTTCAAGAGACACGATGATTAGCAATCTGTCTTTCTCCTTCAGCATAGATGGTGACTCTTGCTTAAGTATGCCAGAAATGAGTTAACTCAAGTGTCAAATACATAGGTCAAAAATCTTTTCTCTCGTGCTTTCCTTTATCCTTCCTTCAGTTCTTCCTTTCTTTTCTCCCTCCACACTTCTGCTTTGTAATTTTACAGAATAACAGAAGACATTTTAAGTTTTTCTCTTTCAGCAATGAAGAAAATATCTATCTGATTTCAGAGCATGAAGATGGGAATGAAGGCAACTTACATTTCTTCTCACATAGAACCTACAATTGTCTGGGTAGAAGAAGAAACTGAGAACTTCAATAATAGCAGTAGCTGATTTAACACCCAGATATTTCCTAACTATATTCAGATATTTCCTAAATATATTCATCCCATCAGAAAACTGGACACATTTGTAGCATGAAGATATTTGGTATTTCCCTTAATTTTTGAGTGGCTAAACATGAAGGTTCATAAAGCACTCTTAAAGTTTATCTAAAGCAAAACACTGACCTCTGATAATCCTACTTGAGATTATTTCTTAGGAAATCTATCTGATAAGTGTTGTGAAAAATAGTACCATCACCAGTGAAAAGCCAGGACACTCACCCAACTTAATGAAAAAGCCTGAGAGTGATACCAATGGCAAGGGTGATTATTTTGAGAGAAAACAAAATATTTATGTAAATCACCCTGAGTTTCCATGAAAATAGTTGCTATTTGAAGACCATACTTGGATTCCTTATGAGACTAGAAGGAGCTGGAACACTAGTCTGATTCTAGTACGACAGGCATTTGCCACAGATGCTCTTCCCAGCTTAATGTAGAGAACATGGGAGAAAAACAACATACTTGGATTCCTTATGAGACTAGAAGGAGCTGGAACACTATTTCATACTCTCATCTGCCCACCTACATTTAGAAGATCTGATTTCTACCTTACCTGTCTCAGGGTACTGACTGGCTGTCACACATCTTGATTTCTGGTGGGCAGGCACCAAAAAGAGAGACAAATGCAAAGAATAAAGAGCAGCTTTAAAATCTCTGGCTGGATATTTTTATTAGATTTTTATATTCACAAAGCCGGTGTGAGAGGTATAGGAGAGATAGTTGTTTAACTTAATGTGTAGAAACTGAGACAGATTGTCAGGAAAAAATGACGAAATGGGGAGATGTCTTCCAAATAAAAGACCAAGATAATTCTCCAGAAACTGACACCAGTACAACAAAGCTATGTGATTTACTCAAAAGAAAGTTCAAAATAATGGTCATAAAGTTGCTCAACAAGGTCAGGCATTACAGTGCTCATCTGAAATCCCAGAAACTCTGAAGGCTGAGGTAGGAGGATCACAAGTTCAAAGCTAGAGATAGCCTGCATAACCTAGCAAGACTGTTCGCAAAATAGAAAAATAAAAAAGGGGCTGAGGATAGAGGTCAGTGGTAGAGCACTTGCCTAGCATACATAAGAATCTGAGTTCAAACCTCTAGTACTGGGGGGAAAAAAGTTCCACAAAGTCAATAGAGGAATGTAAAAACAAAGTATTTCAACAAATAGAAACTACAAAAACTAAGCCTGAAGTCAGGAGAAGAAAATAAAATAGATGAACACAAAAAACAATGAAATAGAAAAAATGAATAAGCCACCAGAAACACATATCCTTGCAAGACTAAAGCATAAGTAAGTCAGAAATTTGAACATATCAGTAACAAGGAGACTGAGTAATTAAAAATTCTCTCATTAAAGAATAGCCGAGGATCAGATGGCTTCATGGCCAAATTCTGCCAGACATTTAAAGAATTAGTAATGATCTCTGTCAAACTCTTCCAAAAAATGAAAGAGGAAAAAGTACTTCCAAATTGATTTTTACAATCCCAGCATTACATTGATATAAAAGCCAAACAAAGTAACTACACAAAGCTAGGTGTAGCAGTATATACCTGTAATCTCAGTGACTCAGGAGGTGGAGGCAGGAGGATTTCAAATTTGAGGCCTGAGGCCACCTGAGTAATTTAGTAAAACATTACCTCAAAATAAATAGTAAAAAATGGGCTGAAGAGGCAGATCAATGGTATAGCACTTGCCAAGCATACATGAAACCTTGGATCAACCCCCAAGTACCACAAAAGTAAAGTAAAATTAAATTAAAAAATTAGAAAGAAAGAAAGAAAAGACAGAAAAATAGAAAAGAAAAAGAAACTACAAGAATGCTTCAGGCCAAAATCAATAATGAACATGTATGACTCAGTGCCTTGCACTTGCATGTTTTGCAAGTGCTGTATCACTGAGCTGCACCCTCAGCCCTTTTTTTTTTCTTTTCTTTTCTTACTTTTTGAGACAGGGTTTCACTAAGTTACACAAACTGCCTCTGGTCTCAAACTTGTGGTCATCCAGCCTCCCGCCTCCTGAGTCTCTGGGAGTACAGACTGCGCACTACCATGCCTGGCTGGTTGCAATAGTTCTTAAAAAAAAAAAAAAAAAAAGCTATGGTACATTGTAAGAACCATTCACCATAATCAAATGGGACTTATTCGTGAAAGGCAAAGATGGTTCAATATACAACTCAATAAATGTGATTCATCATATTAACAAAAGCAAAAAATACAAAAAATACAAACAAAACAAAACAAAACAAAACAAAACAAAAACCCATACAATTATCTCAATAGATGCAGAAGAAAAATAATAGGTTAGGTATCCAAGAATGTACCTCAACACAATAAAGGCAATATTTGACAAGCCCTTCAAGTCATATCATATTCAGTGGTAAAAGGTTGAAGGTTAAATGGGTGTCATATATCCTATAATCCCAGCCAAATGAGAGGCTGAGCTAGAAGGATTTCAAGTTTGAGGCCCTCCTAGGCTAACTAGAGAGTTCAAGCCAAACTTGGGTTATCTAATGAGATCCTGCCTCAATAACTCAAGAAAAAAGTTAAAAAATAAAAAGTTGAATGCTTTCTTTCTAATGTTAGAAGCAAGATAAAGATGCCCACTCTCACAACTTTTGTTCAGTAAAATACCAGTAATCTTCATCATATTAATGAGGCAAAAATAAATAAATAAAAGGCATCCAAATAGGAAAGGAAGAAGTAAAATTGCATGTGTTTGCTGATCACATAGTCATATATAAAGAAATACAGATGTAGATATATATCTATATCTATCTATATATGTATATTTATATACAACAAAATTGTTAGAAGTAGTAAAGAATTAGTAAAGTTGAAGGATACAAAATCAACTTACAAAAATCAGTAGACTTTCAGCTGGGCGTGGTGGCACACGCCTGTAATCCTAGCGGCTCGGGAGGCGGAGGCAGGAGAATCGCAAATTCGAGACCAGACGCAGTCTACGTAATTTAGCGAAACCCTGTCTCAAAAAGTAAAAGAAAAAAAAAAAATGGGCCAGGGGCGCAGCTCAGTGGTCCAGCACTTGCAGAGCATGTAGGCGAGGCCCTGGGTTCAACCCCCAGTACCGTAAAAAAAAAAAATCAGTAGACTTTCTAAGCACACGCAAAAATCTACAAAAGATATTTAGAAAACTTTCACATATACACTAACATTGAAAAAATACTGAGAAGTAAATTTAACAAGATTCAAAATCTGTGTCCTCAATACTATAGAGTATTAATAAAAGAAACTGAAGAAGACACAAGTGGAAACATATCCAGCAATTGTGGATTAGAATACTGAATATTCTTGAAATGTCCATATTCCTCAAAGTGACCTACCAATTCAATGCAATATCTATCAAAATTCTAACCATATTTTTCTTAGAAAGAAAAAAAAATACTAAAAGTGATGGGGAACAACAGAAGAACCCAAATAGAAAAGCAATCTAGACTAAAAAGAACAAACCTGGAGCCACTATGCTGCAAGTTTTCAAAATATATTACAAAGCTATAGTAATGAAAGCAGCATGGAACTGTTATACAGACAGACTCCTTGACTAGTGGAATAGGATATAGAGCCCACAAACAATAAATCTAAACACTTATTGTCGATAGATTTTTGAGAAAGGTGCTAACAACCCACAATGGAAAAGAAGACAATCTCTAATATGTAGGGTAGGAAAGACTGAATATCCACATGTAGAAGAATGAAAATGGACTCATAATTTATATAATAATTAATTCAAAATGTATTAAAAACTGAAGCAGTAGATATAATACTGTAAAACTAGAAGAAAACATAGGAGGGAAGCAAAAACAAAACTAGACAAATGTGATTACATCAAACTAAAAGCCTTCTGTACAGGAAAGTAAATAACTAACAGAGGGAAGAGAAAACACACAGATGGGGAAAAAGTCGTAGATCACATAGGTGTCAGTCCCTCAATAGGCTTATGTGTAGAAGCATTATTTCCAAGCACATGATGATGTTGGGAGGTGGTGGAACCTTTCTTAGGAGGCGATTACAGAAGAGAGTTAGGCCCTCGCTCAAAAAGGACATTGGTACCCTGGCCCCTCCATTTCATTCTCTCTCTGCTTCCTGTGCTACCATGAAGTAAACCTGTCTCCTCCACCATTCACACCTGCCACAAAGGCTGTGGCTCCCACAGCCCCAAATAACAGGAGCAACTTGCCATGGACTGGAACCTTCAAAACAGAGGCCAAAATAAATATTTATTCTTTTTCATTTTCTTTCTTTCTTTCTTTCTTTCTTTCTTTCTTTCTTTCTTTTTTTTTTTTTTTTTTGACAAAGTCTTACTATATAGCTCAAGCTGGCCTTAAGCTTGTGATCCTTGTGCCTATATTTCACAAGTGGTACTGGTATTGCAGGAGTGTGCCACCATGCCTAGCCTTATAGATTTCAAAATAGCTAAAATAGTGAAATTTAATTGTCCTAACCACAAAGAAATGGTAAAATGCTAAGTATTCGAGGCAATGGATATGTTAGCATGATATGATCATACCACAACACACACACACACACACACACATGCACATGCACACACAGCCACACCCAAGGATCACATTATAGTCTACAAGTATATACAGTTATTGTCAGATAAAAATAAAACTTTTTAAAGAATTAATGTAAATGGCTTAAGGTAGATTATTTTTAAAAAATCCTTTCAGATAATGAGTTTAACTTTCTAGTACAAGCTTTAAAATATATCTAATTCTCCAGAGCTAGAATTTAAAATTAGGCTTTTGAAGGAAGTATTTAGCTATGTATCCATCTATTTGATATGCTTTCACTTAAGAATATGGATCAAGTCACAACAAAATGTCAATGTCTAATACACATAAGAAAAAGTTCAAATATACAAATAGGTAAATAAATGCAAATTATCAATCCAATGGATTTTATATTTATAACTAGGATCATTATTATTGGAGACTATG
>VMDO01016423.1:0-47959 GCA_007922755.1 Pedetes capensis | reverse complement strand
AAACAAAGAATGCACCTAGGCAATGAAGAGGTATTTTAGTGAATAATGAAGAGAATTAATGTAAATTAGAAAAAAATAATGTAACTGCTGAAAATGTAAATTAGAAAAAACTGATATAACTAGTTAGAAGACCTTGCAATCTAGTTGATAAAACAAATTTTGTAAATAAAAATTAGATACTCAAAACCATTTTTAATCCAGACTTAAGAATAATGCATGAGGAATCTTACATTTTCTCCCCTTATTACATACTTATTTCCCTGTGTTTCTTTCTTTAGTCTAACCCTCTGATTCTACAAATGGTGCAGTAACTGGTTCCAGTTCTCTTTTCCTCTAAGCAAAAATTTTTCTCCCTATATCTGAATGTTTCCCATTAGAGTGTAATTCCATGTGTTACTTTGGGGGTGGGGGGAGAAACAGAGAAACAAACAGCAGGTCCTTGATTTTAAGGGTTTACAATCCAGATGAAGTGATCCTGCATGGATACCTTAAGTAAAAGTACCAGAAATGGCAGATAGCAGGTGCAAGTAAGGATGGTATCTGCTGCCTCCAAGTTCTAGTCTCACAAATTCTAGTCTCATAATCTTTTTCTTGACAAATAAGATCTAAGCAGTATGCATGTGTGTGCAGGAATATGTGTAATATTTTCCTGTCACACTGCTATCAAGAAGAGGCCATCTCTTCTAACAGTATCCCCAAATTTCAACATGTATTACATGATTAATCTAAATCTCTTCTTTCTTCACGTAAGAGTGAAGAAAACTGAGAAAAGGATCAAATGGCCTTTTCCCCAAGGAAGAGAGGTGTTTCCCAATCTGAGTCTGAGCTGTCTTTTAACAATTTGTGATATACCCTCTCTCCAAGAACTCCATCAAAGATTTCCCTATTCTTTTGCAGGGCTGGAAGGAACATCAAACCATATTGGTCAATGTGCTTACATCCAACAGAAAAGGCACAGACTGCTCAAGGTATGGAAAGCAAGCACAAGGGTAACTACATTTGTAGGAGTTGCTTTGCTGTGGTGATCCTCAGAAAAGAATTTTTCTTAATCATTGGCATTCTCAAATACCTTTGGTTCCAAATTATTGTTCAGCCTCAGAAACTCCATTTGCCTGATGTCAAGTCTCTGTGATTTAAGCCTATAAACTCCCTGGAATTCAGAGGTAAGGTAGTTGCTTTTCAATCCTTCTGTCTGCCCGTATATCCTAGCAAGTGAGTATTAGTAATGATGAACCAACAGTGTTTCTGCACATCTCTGTAATCCTTCAGTGTAATGGGAAAGCCAATCTGAGCTCTGTGCTCTAAATCACATTCTGAATATTAACATTTACTTGGTCAATCTTGTTCTTCCACCATTTCCTTATGAAGGAAAGCAAGCCACTCAACTAAATTATAAATCATGGCACTGTGTAAATATCTTGGCGGTGCCATGAGCTAGCTAATATTGACTGGGCATAGCAAAAGGGCAAGTGTTACAATAACAACAATAACACCACCACCACCACCACCACCAACAACAACAACAACAACTGAATCCATTAGAGGAAAATTTTCAAACATTCTTTAAGACCAAGTCTTTTATAGATTTTACTAAGTGAAAAACATTTCTTGATATTACACCACTCCACCCTCAATTTTTTGCCACTTTTAGGAATCATAAGGCATCTATAATGGAGAACCTTAGAGAATGGTTATATATCCCAATACTTGGGAACACAGCAGCCCTTTTAAGAACACCCATCACTCAATCAAGAATGATTTTGTTTTTGTTTTATATGACTCTAAAACACGGGATGACAACAAAAATCCAATCTTCAGAAGCTCAAGGCATTGATCTGGGTGAAGGTCTAAATTACTTTACTGACTTGTTATGTGCTTTGGGACTTGCTCTAAAATATAAAACCAAACATCTAGCAGTGCTACAAAATCTCAGAAATCATGGGACCTTATAGTCGGCAGAGCTATTAAGAGGTCAAAAATGAGAATCTTGACATAATAGCAGACAAGCACATTTTTACTTTTTACTTTTTACTTTTACTTCTACTAATTTTTTTCAAATATATCCAAAATCATGGTAAAATGATTTTAAAGAAAAGATCAAGGAGCACAGGTTAAGAGTCATCGACATAAAATTTGCAAAAGTAAAACCATAGGTGATTTTGAGCAGCTGAATTGAAAGACCCAAAAAGAGCTGAAACCACACTTACGATAATGAAAGCCTAGCAGCCAGAAATGCACAGTGCAGAATCCAGAAAAAACTCAGAAACTAGAAATACAAGGAATCAAAGAGAGAGGTAATGTGGGTGGGCTTGAAAATGGGATTAAAGTCTATAAAAATAAATAAAATACATAAAGTTTACATAAAAAGCAGTTCCATTTCCAGATCCTCTCTCCCATCCACACAGCCAAGGAACTGCTCTCTCTCACCCAGGGTAAAGATGCCCAGGGTTGAAAACAAAGGAATTCCTAACTTAGTAATGGCTGGTAGAGCAAATACAGGAGTAAAGCAAAAGGGTAAAATAAGGAGTATTATGGGAAACTTGACGTCACTGGCACTCTTCCCTTTCTGGACTGTACTACTTGGCTCCTCAAAACTCTGGCAAACAGGCAGGAGAACAGAAGGTATTTCTGTACAGAAATAGGCTGGACCAAGGGATTCTCACATTGGGTAGTCACCCAGCAAGATGGCTGGGTTCCCAGCTGATAAACTACTATGAAGCTCACTTGTGTGTGTGCTCATATATGGAGACAGTGTCCACATGGGTAATTAGTGCCTCATTCTTAAATATAAATGACCTATCAAGGATCACAAGCCATTTGAGTAAAGCATCTGGCATAAAAGATGGGGAAAAAATTAAAGGGATAGAAATAACTTGAAAGAAACAATATATGAAGAAGAAAAATACAAAAAATATAATTATTACCCTCACATTGCTGAAAGAAGATAGAGTAAGGAAGGCACAAGAAGAAGAATAGGACAAGATCCAAAAAATTGATATTGTGGAGCTGGAATTAAAATGGAATAGCAAAAATTTAATAGAATGTTAAGAATATAAAATTGAGGAAATATCCCAGAAATTTGGGGAAGTAAGTTAAAAAGAAAGCGGGAGAAAAAAGATAAGATAGCAAGAGGGTTAATGTAATATCTGACTTGTAAGGTTGCTAGAAACAGTATAGGAAATGAAAGGAAGAAATGTATTAAATTTTTTTCTAATAATTGAAGAACATCAAATTCTCAATGCAAAGGGCATAATAAATGAGCTTCACGATGAGCACATATGAAGGTAGAAGCCTCAAATTTCAATACTTGAGGCCAGCATAACTGAGAACAAAGGAAAGATCCTCAAAGCTTCCAGAAAAACGTACTTTTTAAATCTCAGAAGAGGAATGAGGAATCAGAATGGCAGTGGCTTTTCAAGTGCACAAGAAAGAAAGAATAAAGTAATATTTGCAAAATTCTGGTTTCCATCATAGAATTCCATAATCAGTCAAATAATCAATCAAGTATGAAGATGGACAAGACACTTTTCAGATATCATTCTCAAAAAAAAAAAAGGTTTCATTATCCTTTTCTCAGCAAGTTACCGAAGAAGGCATTCTACCAAATGGTTCAGTAAACTAAAAGAGAAAAAAGAATAGGATCCAAGAACCAGAAAACCTAACAAGAGATTCCCGTGAAAGGAATCCTCAGAGTAGTGGCCAAAGGAAAGCGTGACAATAGCTATAGAGCATGTATAAAGACAGATCAGTCTATACAGGGGCAGAAAGATATAGTTGTAGGCAAAATGTCTTAAAAAAAAAACTCAAAAGATATGTTTAAATATATTAAAAGGCCTGTCTTTTTTTATTGGAGATTTTTAATGTACAACTTAATGAGATTCATTCTGATATGCATTTCATTGTGACATTTCCATATATGCACTTTGTTGTACATTACACAGATAAGTTCCCCCTGACCCTCTCATGCACTTCCTCTCACCATCCCACCCCCCCCACCAAAGACTTCTCTTCCATTTGCTTGTCTTTTGATGGTAATATTTTTCTATCTATCCGTGGGTCCCAATTGTGTTTAAGAGTAAAACTTTTTCTGTAGTGAACTATCTTTTTACATTGTCAGTACTATTACATGAATTTTCTAGCCCATCTATATTATTACCATTCTTTGGTATTATTTGGTGTTATTACAATTCTTTCCAGGACTATTAAATTTGGGCTGTTCACCCTGAGGTCATTCTTGTTAAAAAAAAAAATTGTGATAAAATACACACAAAATCTAACAACATTATACATTTTAAGTGTATATTTTCACCTTGTTAAAATAATTAATATTTCTAAAAAAATCAGTCTCCAGAATGATTTTTATCTAATAAAACTGAAGTTCAATACCCACTAAACAAAAATTCCCCATCTCTCCTCCACTCTGAAGTTCCACCCATCACCATTCTTCTTTCTGTTTCTGTGACTGCCTACTTGAGATACTTACACAAATGGAATCATACAGTATTTGTTTTTGGTGAATGGTTTATTTTGCTTAAAATAATGTCATCAAAGTCTATCCATTTGTAGTATATCTTAGAACTTTCTTCCTTTTTAAGGCTTAATAAAATTCCAGTGTATGGATATACCACATTTGTTTATCCATTCATTTGTCAATGCACACATGGTTGCTTCTAATCTTTGGCTGTTGTGAATATGCTGTTGTGATCGTGGTTGTGAAACTGTTTCTTTGAGATCCTGCTTCCAATTCTTTTGAATATACATTGAGAAATGGAATTGAATCCACTTAGAAAAGGATGTGAATATATACTTTGAAGTAAATCATATGATAATTTTATTTTTAAGTTTTTAAGGAACTACCATATAGTTCCTCATAGGAGCTGCAGTATTATACATTCTTCTAACAGTGCACAAGGCTGCCAATTTATCCATATCCTCATCAATGTTTGTGTTTTTATGATAGCTGCTTGAGGTGACATAGTAGTGTGGTTTTGATTTGTATTACCCTAAGATTTATTGATGTTTAATATCTTTTCAAATGCTTGTTGGTCATTTCTATAATTTTCTTGAAAAATGCTCAAGTCTTTAGCACATTTTTAAATTGGTAGTTTTCTGTGATATTTATTGAGTTGCAGAAGTTCTATTTATATTCTGCACATTATCTCTTAACCTATATATGATTTGGAAATATTTTCTACCATTCCATGAACTGCCTTTCATTCTGATTATTGTGTCCTTTGAATCACATGACTTTTTATCTGATGCAGTCCAATTTGTATAATTTTGCTACTTCTGCCTGTGCTTTTGGGGTCATATCCAAGAAACCATTAGTGAATCTAATGTCATAAAGCTTTTCCCCTGTTTTTTTCTTAGAGTTCTATAGGTCTTTGATCCCTTTTGAGGAAGTTTTTTTTGTATATGATGTAAAGTAAGGGTCTTCCCTTGTAGGGTAGGCAGCACATTTTTGGATTCTGCTTTTTTATCCATTCAGCTGATACATATGTATTTTGATTGGGGAGTTTAATCCATTTACATTTACAGTAACTACGGAGGGGGAAGAACTTATAATTGTCATTTTGTTAGTTGTTTTCTGTATGTTGCATAATTTTTTTGTCCCCCATTTTCTTCCTTACTGTCTTCCTTCTGGTTTAGTTGATTTTTTTTTTTTTGTAATGACATGCTTTGATTCCTCTTATTTACTTTTGTATATATTCTGTAAGTATTTTTCTTTGGATCACCATGGGGATTACATATACTGTCCTAAAGTTATAACAATTTTAAATGATAACACCAATTACATATAAAAATGCTATTCCTCCACAGATCTACTGCCCCTGTTTACTACTGATGTCACACATTACATATTTATGTATTTGTATATATGTAACATGTACATATTAACATAGATTTAAAATTACTTTTTATGATTTTTCCCTTTCTATCAAAGACAAAACTGGGATTTAGCTCAGTTGGTAGAGTGCTGCATTGCAGTTTCTGAGGTCCCGAGTTCAATTCCCAGCACCGCAAAAATGGGAGAAAGGCCTGGCAATCCACTCCCAAGGCAGTCCCAAAACAGTCAGCCATTGAAAACCCTGTGAGGATTGCTATGAGTCGGATACCGACTCGACAGCACCTAACAACAACAACAGCAATCAAAGACAAAAATTTAATGTGATCCAAGGATGCTACCCAGTAGATAATGATTTTAAAAACTTGATAAAATTATAAATAATTATGTGAAGGCATTAGAAAATGACCAGTGAAAGGCAGAGACTAGAGAACATGTACACTTACAGACTGCTAGTGCTTTGGGTGAAAACTATAATTTCTGTGGCTTTGTTGAATAAATATCTCCTCAAACTCTCATCTAGCTCTAGAGCAGGAAGTTGCAGTCATGCCAGCTTAAAGTAGCACACAACAAAGTTGAGATTGTCAGAGTAATGGGAAATTTAATGGAACCGTTTTTGTAAGTGACAGAGGATCGGAAAAACTGTGTTCTAATATATACATATGTATGAACTCTGCCCAGATCTCTGGTTAACAGTTATGACCTTTCTTTTCCTTTAACTGAATCCATTCCCTACCCATGTGAAATTTGAGCAGCAAAAAGTAGAAGTATTATAGGCTTGAGATGTTAGAAGGAAGAACTTTGGGCATAAGAAGCCACTGGAATGTTAGGGAAAGCAAGGACATCACAGAGAAGGGAAGGTCCAAATCCTTAGCATAAATATGGATTGACTGACTGCTAAACATGCTAGACACAGGGAAGATAACCAGAGGGTTTTAGGCATAGGAAAAATAACCAGGGAATCTGGCTAATAAGAAACACCTCAAAACTATTTCACATGAAAATTCAGATTTGTGGCTTGAGTCCCGAGAACGTAACTATATATTTGAAAAACACTTCAAATAATCTTCAGAAGAACAGTGTAGAATCCAGAGTCACAATATATAAACCACAGCATATTACATTATTCAGTTTTCAAAAAAAAAACCACTAGGGATACAAAGAAATGGCAAAAGGGACTCCCACCAAGGAAAAAGATACCAAAGAAAAATAGAAACAAACATCAAATGGACCTACATGTTATATTTATCAGAAATTACTTTAAATCAGATATTATAAATATGCTTAAAGGATTAGAAAAAGTATTCAAAATAGTCAAAGAAAACATGGCATTAAGGAATGAAAAGATAGGAAATCTAAACAATTGGAAACTTAAAAAAAAATAGAAACTCTAGAACAGAAAGGTAAAACAGAAATGAAAATTTTCACTAGATATTTCCCAACAGAAGATTAGTGATTTAAAAACTGTGAACTTGAAGATTAATAAAATTATCCAACCTGAAGAACAGAAAGACCAAAAAAAAAAAAAAAAAAAAAAAAAAAAAAAAAAAAAAAAAAAAAAAAAAAAAAGAAAGAAAAAAAGAAAAATGAACAAATCCTTAGAGAGCTGTGGGAAAGTAAAATGTTATCCAATATGCATGCAATTACAAGTATAAATGGAGTGGAATGAAGAAAAAGGCATAAAAATATTTGAAGAAATAATTTCTAAAAACACAAAGACTGTACTCAAATGTTTGTAGCAGTTTTATTCATAATAACTGAAAATCAGAGGCAACTGAGATGTCCCTCAAAATGCAAATGGTTAAACTATAGTATACCCACACTGAAGAATATTATTTAGTAGTTTTAAAAAATTATCAAGTCACAGAAAATCACAGAGGAAACTTATGTGCTCATAACAAAGTGAAAGAATCCAGTCTGAAAAGTCTACATTGTGTATAATTTTAATGTATGATGTTCTGGAAAAGGCAAAACTACAGAGATGGTAAAAAGATCAGTAGTTGCTAGGGATCTGAGAGTATGTGGAGGGATAAACAGGTAAAGTACAGGGGATTACTTAGTTCAGGGAAACTATTTTCTATGGTATTTTAACAGTATGTACATAACACTATGCACTTGTCAAATTCTATAGACTTGGACAATACAGTGAACCTGAATGTAAATTGGGACTTTAGTTAATAGTCTGTCAATATTTATTAATTAATTATAATAGCTGGACATACTAGTGTAAGATGCTAATAATAAAATTATGCAAGAGAGGAAACATTATATAAAATTCTATATTCTCCGCTAAATTTTTCTCTTCAAAAACATTAAATAAAATTAACCAGATTGTCGACCACAATCCCAGCAACTCTGGAGGCTGAGGCTAGAGGATCATGAACTTGAGGCCAGAGGCAGCCTGTGCAATTTAGTGAGACTGTCTCAAAATAAAAAAAAATTAAAAAGGGGCTGGCCTTTGCAAGGCTCTGGGTTCAATCCCAGTATTTCAAAAGAACAAAATAAAATTAAAACTACTAAATTTCTTAATGAGCATCATCCTCTAAATGTGATGAAAGATAATGTACAGTAAAGTATTTCATAATGCAATTTTTTTCTCAGTCACTGAGTGCAACTGTTGTACATACTGTGCTAATCGGTGATGACTTATGGGATCACACAATGGCAACTAGAAAATGGGCACTAAGAACTCCTGGGAAATAAGTCTTCTTTATTCAAGAATCTAAGAGGAAAGAATTGACAAGTTAATTACTTTAACCTTTCTCTTTCCTAAAGGCTAATGCCACTCAAATCATTGCCACACTATGCTGTGTTGCCTATGCATCAGGAGCATCACAGCCACCAAATGTCAGGTTTTTGATTGTAGGACACTGGGAAGGAAATGTGAAGAAGTGTTTCCCTATGGCCTGAGCACTGTTGGTCACTAGTGCCAATGTGTAGAACAATAGTTTGTGCTGTGTCAGTCCTGAGTCACAGACCTGAGTGACATAGGTGCCTGTGTGTTTTACAATGTTTATCTGACTTTGTGGCATGTGAGGCTCTTTAAAATGAGAAACTACTCCAGCCATGGTTTAAAGAAGAAAACAAGGGACAGTAGTATCAGCATGCTATTTAGAAGTACCTCACCAAATGTCAAATGATTCAGGTAAAATAAGCAAAAGTAAATCCTTTTGGAGATTAGGTGTCAAGAGAGGGAGGATCAGCAGGGAACACAAATGCTGTTTATCAGTAATTACTTTCTGACTTTGAAACAAAGGATATGCACTATTTTAATTAGAAGAGAAATTAAAGGAAATTTTAATTTAGAGACTTTGACAACTTTATAACATTGTTGAGGCAGGCAAGGAGTTAGAAAACATGGGAAAAAAGCTCTGTAACAGACAACCCCCCAAACCGCTGTAACTACTGCAAAATCAAGAGATAAACCAACACTGGCTTTTCAGTAAGTGATAAAACCAACAGTCCTTGTAACTAACTGCAAGATTAAAGATGAACCAGGGGCAGGGGATGCTTTTAAGTACCAAAAAACTAAAAAAAGGTAAATGGATAATAATAAAATAAGGTGAGATATTTCCTGTGATCTAAACTACATATCCTAAGTTTGGGGCCACTTGGAACAGCTTTTAACTGACTTTGAAGTTACATGGTTAACTATTTCTTCTTATCTCAAACACATCCTGCATTTTAGATGACACAGAGCAGCTCTTAGCAGACAAAAAATTTAAACCAATAATAATGAAGTAAGGTTAAATATTTTTCCCTTGAGTGGCCAGAAAAGGTAGAGCTGCTACTTTTGCCCCAATGCCCAAGTCACCATGGGAGAAGTACAATTTAGTACTCATTAAAAAGCACAAAGACACTGAGTCCCTGTTATCCTAGAGTGCCCTGCTCTATACAGGTGTACTATCCTTCTATGTACTTTAGTATCATTAAAAGCTCACTTTACCATTTTTGTGGAAACAGGAGAAGAATTGATACTTTTGGATTATGATGCTGTAGACGAACATTGAATATACCA
The DNA here is from genome assembly GCA_007922755.1 of Pedetes capensis. Taxonomy (NCBI): domain Eukaryota; kingdom Metazoa; phylum Chordata; class Mammalia; order Rodentia; family Pedetidae; genus Pedetes; species Pedetes capensis. Next base: position 38,096 of record VMDO01016423.1, on the reverse strand, counting down.
TAGACTGCCAAAAGAACCAACAGATCTGTCCTAGAAGAAGTGCAACCAGAGTGCTCCTTGAAAGTAAGGATGGCCAGACTTTGTCCTAAGTATTTTGGACATGTTATCAGGAGGGACCAATCCCTGGAGAAGGACATCATGTTTTGGAGAGTGGCAAGTCACTGAAAATAAAGGAAAACCCTCAACTAGATGGGTTGACACAGTGACTGCAACAATGGGCTTAAACAGAAAAAAGACTGTGTGCCTGACACAGAGTCAGGGAGTTCTGTTGTACATAGGATTGCTATGAGTTGGACCTGACTCAACAGCACCTAACAACAACAACAATAGTTACTTTTCCTGAGGAACCCCCCTAACCTTAAATTATTTCCTTCAAGGATTGAGGTTTCTCCAGTTCTCTGGTAACAACATTATATTTTGGCTTCACCCTCTGTAGGGCAAACAGTCCCAGTTCTAAAGCCATTTCCTTTAAACAAGTCATTTCCAATTTTTCTTATATGGCGTGATTCTACCTACTCATTCTTCCAGCAAAATCTCAGTCCAAATAATCTCCAGAAGTACCTACAAATACATGTGATCTGGTTTATATCTCTGTTTTCTTGACTTTTTATGTTTATCACAACATTCTTGGCATTGACCACTAATGTTTAATGAAGATCTACAAGGTCTAGAACCATATATAGCACATCATAGGCATCTGAACATTATTAGTTAAATGAATATATAAATATGTAATTAAATGAACATCTCTAAGCAATAAAGGGGTCTCTTGGTGAATAAGAAAGTGAACTCCTCAGGTCCAGAAAAAAACAGAAGAAATAAATGATAGAACTAAATAGAATTATATATTCTCTTTAAAGATGAGGAAAAGGATGAAGACTCAAAAGAAGATCTACAGAACATTGTGCTCCAACTGTACTGTCTAGCACCCTGGTCCCCATAGCCTCGGAGGGTACCCATGTAGCAGAGTGCCAAAGAATGAAGGCCTAGGTCACACAGCAGGGCCTCTCAGCCTTGGCACTGTAGCAACTTTTGGTCAGATGTCTTTTTGTTGGTGAGGGGTTATCCTGTCATTGTACAATGTTTAGCAGAATCTGTGGCCTCTACTCACTATGTGCCAGTAGCATCCTCCTTCTAGTTGAGACAACTAAAGTTTGTTCAGATGCCACGAGTGTTCTCTAGGGAGAAAAATACCCTCGGGTTGAACACCATTGATGTAGAATGAAATATATCATAGCTACTCAACTGGCTTGAATACAATAATATGAAAGTGACCATAGGTAGCTTTGTTAGATTAATTATATCTATCTTAGAATTATGTGGAATAACTCTAAAATAAATATAAGTGATTATTCTAAAATATGGTTACTTTAAATACAAGCAATATAAGTGATTGTTCTAAAATAAATATAAGAATTACCTATACTATAAACTGTCTGACCTATCTGAATAAAATTTTCCTATTAATTCACTCTCCCTCTCATTTTATTGTAATAAAAGGCGTAGTTCCTTCACATTAGAAGCAGGCCCATAATGGTTCATTAATTTCCATGTGGATATGTGATATGTGCTGTTTCTCTTTCTCTTTCCCCTTCCCTTCCCCTCTCTTCTTAGGGTCTGTGCGGTCACTGTGGATTGGATGTAGTATCATGAGTGGTCTCATCAGAGTGAAGTCCAGAGTCTCTGACCAAAGATTCAACTTTGCATTGTTAGGATAGTGGCAGGACATTGTACCCCTGTAGCAGGTACATGTGTTATATAGCTGTGATATTTAAAGATAATAGAGCATTTAAAGATAATAAAACTACATATGTTGGTCCCATATCATTAGTCCACAAACTGGCTCCACAATTTCCACCAATCTGGTTGCAGTTTTCAGGTATATGAAAAATTTGGTGACCCTAGTACATTTATACTGGGCAAGAGCAAGTTTTATGTGGTGGTGCTGTGGCTAGTATGGGGGTTTGAGAGTGACCATTAATCAAAATATTCTACATAGAGAAGTGGAATAAATTGGTAAGGATTTTGAATCATGTAAACTGATAGTTCCTTCGTGTTTGGTGTGTTGGGGCAAACTTGTGAAAGGTAAGTTGGTAACTCAAACTTCTAAAATTTATTGTGATCAGTGTGCTGCTGAGGAATGCATAATTTGGGGATTTAACACCTGATTAGCTATTAAATGGCTGTCAGGAGAAAATCTACAGTAATCGGTTTAGCTTTTAGCCGGTAATTATCACTTCACAGTGGATTTGGGGTGAGATAATTGAGAGCTGCAACACTTAAAGGACTCAAATTGGGCACTTTTTTAATACAATGAAGTGAATTATTTCTCTACCAGGATTGCATTTAACAGGTATTCGTAACAAAGAAAGAAATATGATAGCATTTGGGATTTTGTAAAGTGATTTAAAGAAGTCAATTCATTCATTTTACAATTAAGGAGAGCTCACCTGTGTATAACTTACCAGGTGTCTAGGTCAAAGAATGTCTTTCAAAACTCCCTAAAATTCATTGGAAGGGTTTCATTTTAATGGAGGGTGGGAGAATTTGTCTATGTCTGGACTATGTAATGCATTCTATCTTAGATACTGTGACCTTGGGCTGGTTCATTTCTTGTTCTTTGGCTCTTTTCCTGCCCATTGAAATACCTATCATTTCATACCCTATTTATATAAAATGATTTGAAAAACTCAAACCTGGTAGACAGTTCCACATTTCCTGCCAACATTGACTTTCCAACAAAGGTAGACTGATGCACACTTTCCAGCCCTCACACATCCCACACTCACACAGCCCCTACCCTACAAATGCTTGCTCCCAGCACAGAACCACACATACCCATGCCATTGCTGTAAATGTTCTATCTGACTTTGTTGTTGTTAGGTGCCACAGAGTCGGGTCCGACCCATAGTGACCCTCATCAGGATTCCAAAGGCTGATTGTTTCAAGACTGCTTTGGGAATAGATTGCCATGTCCTACCATTTTGGCGGTGCTAAGGATTAAATTCCAGGCCTCAGAAAGTGCAGAGCAGCACTCTACCAACTGAGCTAAACCCCAGAAAATTCTCCTTAGAATTTTTCTAGTTTTTAAAATTCTCATCATATCAATGAATGGCAATTGAATGCCTTCTTATGATGACATATTAACTATAAAAATGATGTAACATGGTCTCTGCCTTTACTCAGTCTTCTAAGGCACATGAGTAGACATGGCACTCCATAAGAGAAATGGAAAGATCCTCTCGTGTACTTAACTTTTACTCTCTGCTCATTCAATCCAAAATGAATATCTTGTCATTTGTACATTATTTACTCAAAGAACAGAGCACTGACTAGCTTTCTATTATATTCCTTCATCAATATCTCCAACTCTTTTAACCTCAGTGACATAGAATGTGACTGCTTCTCCAAACGCCATTCCATATCACCTTTCCCTGAAAACAGAAATCTGACTAGAAATAGGGTACCAAAATGCCTAGAAAATAAGCCATTCTTGGTATAAGCCAATAATGGCAATTTCATATCCCTTTGCAAGATAATCTCCCCCAAAATCAGGAATGAATACATAACCTAGTTCTTATATTTGAGATACACATAAAAAAGCAATCTTGGAGGTTTCTGGAAGTAAAAGATGGGTTATTCTCTTCCCTTTTCAACCTTTCCAGCTGGGATACCTGTATAAGTAGTATCTTAAGTTGCAATCAGGAGACAAAAATCACAAGGGTAGAAAGTCCTCACCTGGATACTGACAGAGCAGAAGTACAAGAAGGTTCTGGCAGGATTTACTTTTTGGGGTAGTTGGAATAGCTTGTGTCAGATCAGTGTTCCCACAGGTGACAACTAAAAATGTCAAGGAAACTGCAGTAATCATCCATTTAAAAGTATTGAGTAGCTATCAAGGCTATAAGAGCTACCATACATGGGCTGGAATTCTGGAGAATGGAAGTTCTCAAAGAAATGAGCTGAATAGGGCAACCATTTTTACTCCAGTGGCATTTAGTGATTCTAGGCTTGGGCAAAAGGTTTAGATTCTGGGATTTGTACCAACTCCTGCTAGGGAATAGAGAAATTGGCAGAGTTTTTGGCTAAGACATGGAGTGGGGGTGGAGGGACTTTAGTATACAACTAGTTTTGCCTTAATGACATTCTCTGAGTTCTGGATCTGGAAAGGGAGAGAGGCCCAAAAGCTAAGCAGAAAACTTCTGAAAAGCAGAGTGTTGAATAGTTCCATGAGACAAATATTGGAATTCAGTGCCTATCAAAGGGAAGGATAACTAAAGAGCAGAGCAGGAATTTAGTTGAAAACCTTAGAAAGCCAGGGTGAACTAGAGATAAACTAGGCCTTACTAAGGATTCTAACTTTGATATGTAAAGGAATATGTATACAATCAGTTAGAAAAAGATAAATTACATATTAAAAATATATAATTATTCTAGAAGAAACAAAGAAAGAAGAGGAATAAGAACATAGGACAGGTGGATCAAAAAGAAAAATAATAAGATAGTAGATAAAACCTTAAATATATCTATAATTACATTATATTTAAATTACATACTCCATATAAAATACTAATATTTCCAGCTAGATAAAAACCCAGTTATATGCTGCTTACTAGAGACATAAGTCACATATAAATATATATTGAATTAAAAATATATAGTATGCAAACTCTAGAAAAAAAGGAAATTAAAGTCTATGTACATATACTAATTTCAGAGAAATTATTGTCTAAGGCAAGAATAAGGGCTGGTGTTTGGCTCAGTTGGTAGAGTGCCCCACTGCACTGTCTGTGGACAGGGGTTTGATCCACAGCACCACAAAAATGGGAGAAGGATGCAGCAATCTACTCCTGAAACAATCTCAATAAACAATCAGTCATTGAAAACCCTATGCAGGTCAGTATGACTCAGACCTGACTCAATAGCACCTAACAATAACAACATAGATATAACTTGATAAATAAAATTTATGGGAGGCCAGGGATTTGGACAAGCACCTACCCTGACCCCAACAGACCAGATTGCTGTGGTGTGTAATTGCAGTAACTGAGCTTTGGCTGGTTATAGAAGGCCTTGTAACTTATTAGGCAGTAAACAGTTAAGCTATAACCAGTTACCTGTTTGGTTGACTGGGCTATATAGCCAACTAAGTTGTTTTCTATGCCTCACTTCTCTTTTCCTGTAAATGATGTCTGATCATGTCATTGTTTGGAGTTCTCAGAACCCACACTGGTTCTATGATCTTCCCCATTCTCAAATTGTGATTTTGTTCTTTTTGCTCAAGTAAACTCTACTAAAATTATTTGGCCTTTTCTTTTTAAGAAAGGCTAAAACAAGAGTACGTGGGAGAAGGACATGGCAATCTACTCCCGAGGCAATCCTGACACAATCAGCCATTGAAAACCCTATGAGGATCACTATGAGTTAGACACAACTCCATGGCACCTAACAACAACAAAACAAGAGTACAGAGGGGTATTTTATAATGATACAGAAGTTAATTCACCAGGTTGATACCATAATCTCTAATTTATCTGCTCCCAAAACATAGCCACAAACATGAACAAGTGACAATACTGATCTCAAAAATAAACATTACCTTCAAAACTACTTCATTCCAAGTTTCTTATTAATAATAAATTCAATCCTGGCTTAAATCACTGTTAGTTAGACTTTCTGTTAATTGCCATCTGGAAATATTCCTACTACTCACCTCATTACCAGGCTGGAAAATAGAAATCATCATTATTTCTTCTTTTCCCCTAATGACATCAATTTATATTTTCTAACAATTTCTATGAGCATTTCCCCCTCTAAATCCATATTGGATATAATGTATAGTAATAATTAAAATCAATCTGCTATCAGATAAACATGTTATTTTATGCCTTGCTTACATACCCGAGATTCCTCAAGCCTGGAATGATCTTTTCTTTGTCTACTCTTTTTTTTTTTCTTGCTTTATTACATAATACTGTCAGTCATTCAAAAATCATTTTGGATAATTCTAGCACCACTTTCTTTTTTTATATGATTTTTCATTGTTATTTAATTAGCATACAGTTGATGAGTCTCACTATGAGATTATCATAGATGTAATGTGAGATTTATATGTGCTCTCTAACCTAAAAATGAAAAATATAAATATATATGCATACAAGATTGGAAAATGCAAGGGGATGCATCTACAGCAGAGAGGGGTTTAGTGGACAAGGGGTGGAAGCAACATAGGGAAGTAAAGAGGGAGAGAACAAGCTCCACCCTTCTTAACTGGTGTGCTGTCTATCACTCAGACAAATGTTATTAAATTTTGTAAAGCATGGTGTGACCTTCCCCAGCCCCAGGAATTAACTGTTCTTCCTCAGACAGCTATTGTGTCATAGTCATTTCCCTCTTCCCATTGTAGACCCTCCCAGATTAGACTGTGAATTTTATGAGATCAGAACCATAGTTTATTTATTCCTGAATCCTCATGATCTAGCACAGTAAATGGCACATAACATTAGGCAAATGTTTGTAGGTGAATAAAAAAATTCTGCAAAATGATATCTATCAGAATCTGCTGAAGTGGGAAGAAATCTTATAGATCACCACAAACCATTCATCCTGCCAAAGAAGAAATAGGAAACCAAGGGGGATGGATGACTAGGGTAAGGTCATACACTGGCACAGTGGTCAGATGAGGCTGATCCCTCAGGCACCTGACTTCCAGTCCTCCCTGTCATGTACCATGCCAGGCACTGCTAAGCCTTTCTCCGAGCTGCTTTAATATTATTTCTACAACGTAACTCAGCTTTATTTTCCACAATACTGCTCATGCTTGCAGCCGGCCAAAACGCTTTACCTTGAAAGAGTACAATTCCACAGTGAAATAAGAGGAAAGAGAAATTAAATGCTGTAGGTGCAAAAAGAAAAGCATTATAACTAATTTAGTTTGGAAGGAGGGTTTTAGATTCTTCACCCATAGGGGTGCCTGAGTACACACACACACACACACACACACACACACACACACACACACACACACACACTGTTTTCTATGCCTCACTTCTGTTTTCCTATAAATGCTATCTGATCACGTCATTGGTTGGAGTACTCAGATTCTGAACTGGTTCCAGGATCTTACCAATTCTCAAATTGTGATTTTTGTTTTGCTTTGCTCAAATAAACTCTATTAAATTTAATTGGTTTAAAGACTTTTCTTTTGCCTTGTTTCCTGACAAGATCATTTTGTCTCTAGCTTAAGAGAGCCAAAATCAGGGATAGCCTGCAGTGGTTGATGGCCATGTCTGGGGTAGAAATGCCCCCTTTACCATTCACCTCACGGCCCATTGAAATAATGATGCAAAACCTCATTTCCACACAACTCCTTCCTCTTGATAGCTGACAATGTATGCTGGAAAATGGATTTCTTGTTCAGCTGCTTGCCATATATTTGCTGGTGAGAAGCAGTTAGGCTCCAGCCCATCAGCGTGCCCAAGGACCCTCAGTATCTAGACACACTTGGCTTTAGGCTGTGTGACTGCTGAAAGCCAAATCCCCAGATAAGGGATTTTTAAACAAGTTGGTGATTTTCAGATGAAGGATACCAGCCACAGAAGTTTAAAGTGCTCCTGTGCAACTTGGGCTGCCAGTGAAATACCAATTTCTCCTTTTTTAAGAACAATTATTTCTTTTATTTTTCCCCAGACAAACCCTTGGACATTCTTCTCCTCCCCTCTGAGGCTTCTCTTTGAAAGAGCCTGTGCCATAGATCATGCAGGGTTACTCCCCAGACAGAACTGCTGAACAGGTGCATGCTGGGGCTTCGGTGTCTGGCTCAGTCTCTGATTTGTTGCAGGAAAAACGCTTCTTGTAGTTTCTCAATTCCCCAGTGTGGATACTTTGTGGATATGATGTATTAATTTTGTTTTTTACAGATTTATGCTCTGCGGATATAACTATATTTTTCTAAGAAATGAAGAAAGAACTGACTTCAGAGTCTATGTCAGCAATGGCATGAGGGTGCTATTAGGCCTTCCTGCCTCTTTGAGGAAGCGTGCACACTGCCCAGAATGAAAATAAAGAGACTGCTGTTTAACCTAGTGCTGAAAAGACTCCACTTCTGAACTTCATGTTGTTGATATGAAAGTGGAAAAAGGTAGTCTGTAAAGTACATCACACAATGTCTGGCAAATAGAATAATTCTGCAAAGAGCAGCCTCTTCTTTCATTTCATATTTAGCCTGCCTCTCATAAAATATCAGATCTTTGTTCCTGAGGGTTTGATAAAATATAAAGGTGGTTTTCTGATATTTCGAAACACTTTGTAAAAGACCTATAAGCTGCGCAATTATGAAAGATATAATCGCCAGGGTCAAACATTTGTACTATTAACCTAAGAAACAAGGCAATTTTGTGACAGAAAACTTAGAAGTAACATAGGGACTAAATTTTTGCTCATTTGTATTTTTTAAACACATATTTCTTGATGTTCAATAATCTTCAACATTGGTCATAATAATACTTCCTGCTATTTGTAAGGTGCTTTATAGTATGCAACGCCTTTTCTTATTTGGTATCCCTTTTGAGCTCTTTAATAATCCTGGGAACTACACAAGGGAGGGTTCTTTAATTCTATTTAATAGGAAGAAATCAAGATGACAAAGACTTAATATGGCAAGGGAGAATAAGCTATGCTGAACCTGAGAGGTGAGGTGAGGTGAGGGACAGTAGTGGGAATTGTTGTTAGGTGCCATGGAGTTGGGTCTGACTCATAGAGACCCTACATATAACAGAACAAAACACTCCCTGACACTGTGCCATTGCCCAGCACTATTGTCAGTGCTTCTCCGCTGTTCATAGGGTTTTCAATGGCAGATTATTTCTTATGGCAAACACTGGGTGCAGGATGGAAATGCCTACATCTCTGCTTCCTGTAGGGTTTGTTCTCTTGGCTGCAGGGGGAGCTGTCCCACAGAAGGGGCCAGCAGCCTCTTCAAGGACTCCTTCAGCTACAAAGCTGCTTCACCCAAAATGGTGCCTCTTCATGGGTCTGGGATCTATGCCTGGCAATTGAATGACACTGTTGCAAGAGCGTAACCATTTTGTTCAAACTCTGGGGAGTAAATCTGGCTTCAGAATGAACTGTGGGTTTGGCCACATTGCAACTTGACTTCTCTCTCTACCTATTCACATTCCTACTTCTTCTGCCTGCAAAAGTGGGAACCCAAATACAGCCCTTAATAAATACCTTGCATGTTAAACTTTGCCTCAAGTTGCTTCCTGGATAACCCAACAAAGGCCTATTGGTACCAAGACTATCCAAGAGTAAAGCTGGTAAGCTGAAGTTTTCGAACTAGATCGATCACTCATTGTCCATTTTTGGATCCAGAATCCATTGAGAGAAGAGGCGACTAATTCCACAGGAAGAAAGATGCTGCCGCATGATAACAAGCATGCATGGTAAATATTCTCTCAATCCTTCCCCAAAGAACTTTGGCCATCTACCCAGATAACTGAACTGAAAGATGGGAAAATTAGAGACAGGGTAGTTTGTAGGGTGGCATTTGCATGAGAGTAGACTCAGAGTGTGAAAATCTTTGTACTGCATGTTGATACCCACCAGAAAGTTTCTATGGCAGCACAGATCATAAACAACCACACAGACAAAATGACTTAGCTGGTTCATGTCAGCCAGTATCTGTTATTGGTAAACTTTAGTTTTGGTACAATGCACAGTTGATCCAAGTGGCCATAACAGACATGGGGACTTTTTGTGTTTTAAAAGCATAGATTCTCATGTAAAAAGGATGCCCTAAAAACTATTGCTACCAACTGTCCAACATATAAAAAACTGAGACCAATGCTGAGTTCTTGATATGGTACTATTTCTTGAGGAAAACATTTGCCTATTTGTCAGTAAAATTAACCATATTAGACCCCTTTCAATCATGGAAATGACAAATACTCACTCTGGAAAAAAACCCAGACATATATGACATGTATGGGAATGCCCTTCTTTCCCAAGACAACTCAAAATTCTCTGTGAATACAGAATTTTTGACCCACCAGCACAGGATCATTTGAGCTAAGGAGCAGACCCTGGAGCCTTATATAGAAAAGATACTGAGAGAGTACAGATCATACAATTCACTGGTCATGCAATATGCCTTACCATCCAGACAATGCTGGCCTGATAGGATTGATGGAAAGGCTTGCAGAGGGCATGCTGAAGCATTAGCTCAGAAGAAGTACTTTAAAACAATGATATACCAATCTCTCAGACATAGTAGATACCTTGAATCAAAGATCTATACATGGGGCTCTGTCTTGAACAGTCAGAATACATAAGTCTACAAACCAGAGAGCAGAAGCAGGAGTGGTCTAGTTATCATCACTCCTGAAGACCTACTTTAAAAAGTTATGCTTTTCATCATCAGAACATTGGACTCTGTGGGTTCACCAGTCTCGGCTACCGAAAAGGGAGCATTTCAGGCAAAGAACAGATCTAGCGTGCATTGAACTGTAAGCTACAGCTTCCATCTACTCATTTCAGAAGTCTTGTGTCCAGGGATCAGCAGGAAAGAAGAGATGCTATCTTTGCAGGGATAATTTACCCTTATCAAAATGCTGCTTTTATCTAATAGGGGCCAGTAAGACTATGTTTGGTACCTAGGAGATCCATCTGGATTTCTCTTGGTACTCCCTTGCCTAAGGATGAAAGTAATATACATATAAAGCAAGCCTAAACTGAAAAGGTGCTGAGATTAGCTTTTATAACCCACTGAGCTTGAGGATCTGGGTCACCATACCAGGTCGGCAACCAAGATGAACAGAGGTACTAGCAGAATTAAGAGGAATTGGAGATGCACAGTGAAGAGGGTGAAGGAAAGGTTCTACTATGGTCCTGAGACCAGCTCTATCAGCAGGGACTATTATATTTCCTATTTATCTTCTGTTTTTAAGTTTCCTCCAAGAAAAAGAGGCTCCATGAAATCCTGAAAGAGTTGTTCCCTGAATGTATATGAAGAAGTGGATTCAGGCAGTACAAGTGGTGGACTGTGGTAGATACTGTGATGCATTACCAAGTTCTGTCTCTAAGAAGAGAATCTTTCCCTAGCTTCTAGGTCTGCTATCAGCAGGAAGCCTCCTCTGTCATACCTCAGTTGTAGAAAGCCACCTCACTAGAGCTCACACTCCTTCTCAAGCAACTGACATCCAATGAATATTTGATGTCAGCTATAAAGGCTGAGCCATTTCAGCAAAAATTGAGACAATGCCAACAGGCCATATTAGTTCTAGATATTTTTGTGGGGTGGGTGAGGTTGTCATTGGGCTGTATCATTACTGGATTTCTCCCTGTGCCCTACATCGCTTCTTTCTCTTCTCTTTCAGAGGTGTGATCCCAAGGGCATGCTCCAATAAACATCCTGCATACTAAAATATGTCTCAGAGTCTGCTTTCTGGAGAACCATGTCTGCTCTTCAGAATATGTGTTGTCTTATTTGCTATTCACAACAATCCTGTGAGCTACATGAGGCAGATTTTATTTTAAAGATGAGGCTCAGAGAAGTAAAGTGGGTTTCCCAAAGTGTAACAGCTAAGTTTGTCAATGACAGATGGAGCAATGGCACTCCAGTCACCTGCCTCATTACACGACCACGTCACCTTTTCCTTGGAGAGGGGTGTCAGGCTGGGCTGCAATGTCATCGTTCTGCTGTGACAATGACATGCCTGGATCTTAAGGGGCACTGGGAGATGTAGTCACAGCACCATCAAGGCAATTTATAACCAGTAGAGAGGAATATTTTAATGATGTTTTTATGATATATTGATCCTATAAAGGCTTATTAAACAGTAGACCATGCTAATAAAATGCAAAGGTTGTCACTTACAATGAAAAACCTGGTGATTTAGAAGTAGTGCCCAACTTCAGGTTCATCATTCAGACAATAGATAAATCAAAACCATCAAGGGGTCGTGTGCTAAGAATTGCACTGCTGACTTTAATCTCAGCACTGGATATATCCGGTCATTGAGGTTGATTGCCCTGTGAATGTCATGGATTCCGGATGACTTGATTTCCTGACAGAGTGCACTGTGTGGAATTGTTCTTTTTCAGCATGCCTTTAAAAGCTATATCCATACCCTATCCTGAGACTTAGATTCGGGAAACAGTTAAGCTATGTGGAGAAAGAAACACTAGGTGTAGACTAAGGGATACACTTTGAAGAACCAGACCTCCAAGAGCTGGGTTCTAAGCTTAGCTTAACTTCTTGTATGAACCAGTACACATCCATCTCTCTCTTGGCTTCAGGGTCCTTTACCTCCAAAGTGGGAAGAGACCAAGGCAATCATTAAGTCCCTTTAGTACTGGACTTTCACAACTGATTCATGGCTTTTACAATGTTTCCCACTGGCTTGAGCTGCTTTGCAGCCTGAGGATAGGAAAAGCAGTGATTTCCTCATGTCACATAGATTAGAAGGGATATCTAGAACTGGAACTATGAATGTCAGTGCCAGTGGAAGAGGTGGCATGGTACAGTGGCTTATCAACTCTACCATTTACAGCAAATGACTTAGGTAAGTTCAGTATAAAGTATGGGAGTAGAAGACTCAACAGTATAATGGCAATAATAAGGCCACATCAGAGTATTTTTATGAGTTAATAAAGTCATTTATACAAAGGGCCAAGTACATTACTGGTGCCCAGTGGATACTACCTCTGTTCCTAACTCTTTTTAACACATTCAAAACTTTCAGGAGAGTGAAACAAAATGAAAAACAATTTCCAAGCTCCCTAAAGGAGAATATAGCAAACAGCAATCTGAGAGCAAGCATGTACCATCTCTGTAGGGATGATTTAAGTCAGTGGCAATGGTACCCACTGGTTAAGGGAGAAATTATTATTGAAATCTAAACAAGAATAGTCTCAATTAAATAGAGCACTTGCCTACTTGCTGGTGTGATCTGAGAGTATGAAGAAAAACCATTGTCATTTACTCTTTGTCCCCCCTTCAGCAATTTCCTGAAGTCTAAAAATCTGTATTCTGTATTTTTCTTATTTTTATTGAAAGCACAGATGTCCAATATTCTTGTAAAGGACAACTATTTTATTAATTTTTATTTATGAAATTATAAGAACACTTGGGAGTATATCTTATAAAGGAGAAATGACCAAGTGTGTTGAGATTAGGAAAAGGAGCCCAGCCCAGTTTTAGCTTCTCCCCTCCAACAAACCATGCAGACATGGTGTGACAATGGATTGGGAGCATAGTCTTATTTGGGTGGGCATGGCAGTAGCTGCTCTGACTTTTATCATCCTTTTCTAGCATAAATACTTCCTTTAATTTTATTTTTAGATCCAATGAGAACATTGAATATAAAGGTTCTGAAGAGGACAATCTGCAGATAGAGTAAGAAACTGGTCTATGGATGGACATTCATATCCTCCCCCAGGGAAGACTCTTCCCTGGGGGAGGATATGAGTCTCAGAGCCTTATTCTAGAAGCAGTCACAGATGGAGATGCCATGCCAAGAGTGCGCTCTTAAAGAAGCCTGGCAGCAGAACTCTCACAGGTAAGATTCTAAGGTTTCTACTCAGATCCTGATGGCTACTCAGGTACCCAGTCAATGCTTAGCTCCCTGTTAAAGTACAGATACTTTTAAGAGAGTTAACACCAAGAGAGGTTTTTGGAAATTTTATGGCCTGATGTGAAAATAGTTTTAAAAAGGGTGTGCAGTGGGGGGAGTGAGCTTGAGAAGGGCAATGCCTTGATAAGAAATCCTTTCAGGAAGTAAAAAGAAGTGTTGAGGCAAATTCTGTCCAGTCAGCATTCAGCTTAGATGAGCAGAGTCTAGAGGCATTTGGTCAATATCCTTAGCTATTATATCCCTGGAAACCATTCGAATTGCAGTGTCTGCCATGAAGGCATTGAGATGCAGTAGGAGGGTAAAGGAGGACTTCCAAGTCCAGCAAGGTTAAATAACATTCAAATGTAACATGGTGGAGCCAGAGTTAACAACAAGGTCTGTTTCCTTGTATATAAAAATGACATTTCATTCACTGAGCTTTCACAGGATTAACTGAAGTAACTTAAGCAAAATGGCACCAGGGCTGAATCTCTGCCCAACTCCACAGAGACTAACATACGTGATAGCCCCTAGAAATGTCAATTTATTTGCCCAGAGACTCCTCTCAGTAATTGGCACATAATATGTGCTCAGTAAATGTTAGCTGTTCTCCCTTTATTTTTAGGAAGCCTTTAGTTCCTCTATTTCAGCCAGAATTTGAAGCCGTAATTTGTCTCCTAACCATGATAGAATCAAAATGTGTTGGAACTTATCTTTTCCTGAAAAAAAATTTTTATGAGTTCAGTATGATCTTATTCTCCCCCTTCTGGTTAAACCACATGAAATCCATTTTATTTTTTGTTGTCTACACTCTAACAACATGTTTGACACTCTTTAATTAATTAGTTCTCTTCTAGGTCCTGCATGCTGGGACCCACTGTTCAACTTTGGCATACTTTCCATGTGGGTGACCCTTGGGTGCTGCATGTCTGCTCCATGACTGCTGTAACCTGTCAGCACTTGCTTTTCAGGAGCTTTTTCTTTACCTTTCAAATCTGTTTTCTTCTTCCATGACAGGATCTGGCAGAACCTCATTCGTTTTCATTGAGACTCCAAAGAGCATAGTAACTATCCAATTGCTTTTCTGATTACTCCAAGAACAAAAGAGGTTTAATCCCACATTGAAAGCACAGCTATATAATGACTGTTGACATTGGAACAGCAAACATTGGCAAAGCTATTAAGAGAATAGCAGACTGTGGGGAATATTTTATTTTTGCCTAAGGGGGTCTTTAAAGGATATTAAGAGAGGGTATATTTATGAGAATATATCAGAAGAGATCAGGTTTAAGGAAAAATACTATTTATAGCAGCTATCACACCATGGATATGCAGCATTTTCTGAATCCTTTCACACCCCAGCTGCCACACTGGGCAGGATGAACACAGGAGGTAGATCAAGAAAGGGGAAAATCAAGAATTCTCCCAGCCCCAGCTTTATACACTCTTAATCCTTCAAGACTATCCCCAAATTAACCTTCTCTGTAATGTTTTATTCCCCAGAGTCAATAAGTGACTTTACATATCCCATAATTCTTTGTACATATCTGGATTTTGGTTTTTTAAATGCAAAATACTATTAAGTATTTGTTCATATGCCAGTGTTCCTACTACACTATAAATGTTCTGAACTACACATATCTTATTGATATCTACTCTCCTGGCACTTGGTAAAGTACATATGGCAATAACTTAATCAATGCTGGATGAATTCTGGATATATACTCTATTGCACTAATGATCTACTATGAACATAAAGGAAGTTGCATACTTTTGTCAACCATCACTAGGACCATCCTAGTGAACTTAGCTGGTGCCTATGTGACTGTGGGAGAAAAGTCATAAAATTTCCTTGGGACTATTATCTGGTAGAATCAAGCAGGTCCAAACTGCAGTCTGTAGGCCACATGTAGCCCAGGACAGCTAGTAATGCAACCCCACACAATCTTTTAACATCATGTGTTTTCTAGTGTTTATTTTCTTTGCTATTCCCTCTTATTATGTATATGAACTAAATATATTATATAATTTATGTACATCCCAAATAATTCCTCTTTACTTGATATGGCCCAGGGAAGCCAAATGGTTGGACACCTATATTAGATTTTATACAGCATATCCATTCACATGGACCTCCTAGGAAACTGAATCCTAGAAAGGTAGTATGTCAAATTAATTTTATATAATGGAATGATAGAAGATCTGAGAATAGAGCTCATATCCTGATCAGAACAGAGCTTTTGTTTTTGTTGTTGTTGTTGTTGTTATGGTTGACATCTTAGTCTGTTTGGGCTGCTACAACAAAATACCATAGACTGAGTAGCTTAAAAGCAACAGAAATTTAGTCTTCACAGTTCTGGAGGATGGAAAGTCTGAGAGCAAGGCATGGGATATGTGGAGTCTGGTGAGGCCCTACTTACTGGTTCATAAATAGAACCTCTTGGCTGCATCTTCATGTGGCAGAGGGCCTAGGTATCTCTCTGGAGTTTTTTGTACAATGACACTAGTCCCATTCATTAGGGCTCTGTGCTTATGGTATAATCCTCCTAAAGGTTCCTCCTCCTAATAGTTTCACAAGTTCATATGAGCTTAGGAAGAATAAAAACATTCAGACCATACTAACTGTGGTAAAATATACATAAAATTGGGCTAGGGGAGTAGTTCCATAGTAAGTCCTTGCCTACTATGGGCAAGGTCCTGAGTTCGATCCCCAGCAGTGCAATATGTATACATAGACACATATACATACATATGTACATCTTTAGCCAGGAATGGTGGTGCACATTTGTAACCCTAGCACTTGGGAGCATGAGGCAGGAGGATCATGAGTTCAAGGCCTAGGCTATATAGCCAGTTCTAGGCCACCTTAAGCTACATAGTGAGACCCTGTCTCAAAAAAAACAAAAATAATACCAGGTGTGGTGACACATACCTGTTTTCCTATCACTGGGGAGACTGAGGCAGGAGAATCAATGCAAGTCTAAGTTCCAGGCCAGCTGAGTCTACACAGTGAGACCCTATTTCTAAAAAATAAAAATAAAAATTATCATTTAGTACAGTTTAGTGGCATCAAGTACATTAATAGTAAGGCACAGCCATCACTATTATCCTTTTCTAGAACTTCTTTTATTCTACACTGAAGCCTATATCCACTAAACAATAACTCTTCCTTCTCCTGTCCCTTATCCCCTGATAATCACTACTCTATTTTTTGCCTCTATGAATTTTGACTGTTCTAGATATATCAAAAAGTGGAATCATACAATATTTATCCTTTTGTATCTGGCTTATTTCACTTAACATAATGTCTTCAAGATTCATCCATTTTGTATCATGTATCAGAAATTCATTCCTTTTGGAAGCTGAATAATACCCCATGGTATCTATATACCAAATTTTATTTATGAATTCATCAGCCAGTGTCCATGTGGGTTGTTTCTACCTTTTGACCTTTGTGAATACTGTTGCTATGTCTCTGCTTTCAATCAATTATTTTGAGTATGCACACAGAGGTAGGTGCTGGAGACAGTGTTCTCTTGATGCACCAAGATGTCTCAAGTCTTAGGCAGGCTGGAGCCCATACTGGTCTCAGTTTGTAACTTAACCACCTTTATCTTAAATATTTAGTGAAAGATTATTGAATCTAGGTCCAGTTGATTCTTTATCTATCTTCTGAGCATCTTTTCTGGATCAGGCTCTGTGCTATGTGGTCAGGAGGCATAGGTAGTAAGACATGGTACCAGGATAGTGGGAGAGAGCAAGCTCAGGTAAACAAACAGGGCACTTGGAATAACAGGCAACAGTAGAATACACCCAATGTAAGAGAGGAGAAAACAATTGATCATACTGAGCTGTGGTGGAGGCATTTGAGGAAGTTGGTCCGTAAAATCTTCACAGAGAGACACTTGAGTAGGATTTATAAGGATAAATAAAGATTTGCCAGTAAAGTAGGTTGAGAAACACCATATTCAAAAATAATAGTATAAAAAGCCATGGTGCACACTTTAATATGGATTCAGGTTAAAATGCAAGAAAAGAGCAGAAAATAAGTCTGGAGTGAGAGACCTAGCCATGAAGGGCCTTAGAGGATGGGGTGAGGAACTTAAATTTTACATTTTACTCTTTAAGCAAGAGGAGCTACTCAAGGGTTTTAAGAAGGAACATGGCATGATGAGTTTGGGGCTTTCCCTGGATCACTGTAGCCTGCACATGGCTTATAGGAAACAAGGGCCAGTTGAGAGTGAGAACTGTTATTCTTCGGAACAATCAGAGCAACAGAGAATGAAGGTTTAAGTAGTAGTAGAGATGATAGAGAACCTTGAGATCTAGGATTTGGTGACTAGCTACCTGACTGTGGAAGAGGAGAGGAATCTAGTAGGGAAATTAGCTAAGGATGTTTCTCCAAGGTTACCAGCTGGGCAAATAGGTTATTGGTAAAGCCATTCACTGAGGCAAGAGAATCAGGAGGAAGATGTAAGTTTTGTAACTAAGACTAATGAATTCTGTGGTGAGCATTTTGACTACAAGATGCTCTTCAAAGTGAGATAACATTAGCAAGAAGTTGGAAGCTAAAGATATAGAAATCAGGCTCAAATTGGTTGACTTTGTAACAAATGAATCAGCCTAGTTACTTTATTCAGCAACAGAATTAATAAGACAGGAAACTGAATGTTTACAAAACCATTAGAAAGAATGGAAAATCAAGATCTATGGTGAATTTCCAGGATTAACAGCCATAAAATGGCCACAAAAATAATATGCCAGGAAAGCTAAAATCACTCTCATAATTAGGAGGCTCAATCAAGTAATCAGAAATCCACTACTACCACTCCTGCATATTTGCCACTTGTCATATAAGAAGCTAGTGATTTGATACTACAAAACTGCTGTGAAGACACCCAGGGCTTCCCTGATTCTTCTTGCCAGCAGTAACTTTCAAAGGTGGCCAACATATGGTTTTTGGCCTCACTTCTGCCTTTTAAGCCATACATATATATATTTTCTTGACAGTAGTGGTTGGTTGCACAACCTTGTGAATGTTCTAAAAACCATTGAATTATACATTGTAAACTGGTGAATTGTCTTGCATATGAGTTATATCTCAATAAAGATCTTTAAAATCCTACATATTTTATAATTGGAAAAAGTTATTCTGTATCTCAAAATCTAGGTGCAAGAGAGTCTGAGAAGTATAATTTGTAACTTTCCAAATTTTGCATGGGAAGAGCCAATATGAAGAGATTGAAGTGAATGTTGAGCAAACCACTCTTTGGTTTCTAAATGGGATGCATAAATAATCCACATGAGAGTAGTGAAAAAGAAAAAGAAGGAAAAGGGCAAATGAAGATCTGGAATGCCAATATTTCAGAAAATATGGGGAAAAATCAAAAAATGGAACTGAGAAAGAGTGACCAAGGTGATAAATTAAGAACCAGAGACTCATTCCTGAAAGCCAAAAGTAAAGATTCAAGGAGGGAGAGCAGAGAAGTAATGCATGCAGCACAACTTCTTAGGGAGGTAGACTGGGCAAGTCACTTCTTTCTGTCTTAGTTTCTATGCTTTTGAAATGAGGATGTAAATAGTAACAATTGTTCCATCTACTTAACTGTTTTCTGGAACATCAACTAGGCAACACTTGTAAAATTGAATTACAAATGCCATTCTACCATTGTTAGTTGCAATTATTTTAAAAAGAGATTGTGTAGCTTCTACTGCCAATTTATCCCTTAAAGTTATCCCTTAAAGTTAAGCTATTTTCCTGCTATCTAATTGGACAAAAAGTCCTTCCACACCTACATGGCCATTTTACCTCAGAAGAAAGGAAGAATGACTTCTCACAACTACCTATATGCCATCCATGTCTGCCCATGAAGACAGACATAAAGCATTGTCATTAGCCAACATCTTACTGCAAAGATCTGAGAATTGACTGACAAATATGAACTAACTACTTTCCACAACATTCCTCTATACCATGGTTGGGTAAAAGACAGGTTCATAAAGCCAGTAGACACATGGATCTTGGTTCTCACTCTTCCAATCAACCACCTCAGGCCACATCACACTCTTTCCTGCCATCTCATTTACCAACTCTTAAATTTTGACAGCCTGTGTGCTTAGGAGTGGGATTCCAATCATCCCACTTCTCAAGGCAGTCAGTTGCATTTGTAACACACCAGATGTTTCTGAGAACACATTCTTAATATAGGAAAAGCAAGAAATTCTGCTGTTGCTGTCCTAGGCCATGCCAGAGTGCTATCATGGTGGTAACATCATGCAGAAGAATGAAAAGCAAAGCTGAATCTTTAGGGACCTTGTCTAGCATTACTCTCTGAGGGTCATTTTCTCTCTGGGTTTCCTCTCATCATAGGTTATAGGCCTGGGTGTGTCTTGGAGAACAGACTCAGGTAAGGTGAGATATGGTCACATTTGATCAGAAAAATTATTTAAATTCCAACAACTTGTCTGTAGGGAGGAAATCAATAGTAAGCATTAAAAACTCATCGAATGGTCTATTTGCTGAAGTCTTGTATACGGTGGCCATTATGTATTTCCCATTTCAAAGACTATTGTTATGAAAAACAAATTAAAGTAGATTTTTATAGTCTAGTAATATGGATTGTTCCCCTCTACTTAGTCAGAGTGCATAATTTGTCGTAAGGATTACTGGACCTGTGTTGTTTTTTCATTCAGGGAATTGTGGCAATTAAGAGTATGGACTTTGGAGCCAAACTGTCTTGGATTACTGGATTCCTGGATCTACCACTTCCTAACTATGTAAACTTAAGCAAGTTAAATGACCTTCTAGGCCTCAATTTTCATTATCTTTAACGGAAATAATTCATGTAAAGTGCTTACCACAATGTTTGGCTCATATTAAGCCTACTCCAAATGTAAGCTTTTATTATTCATACCTGTAATTTTGTCTTAAGACTGTTGTAATATCTTTGAACCACTTCAATTATTTATTTATGGTATATAAGCAAAGAGGAGATATTCTGCTTAATATTATTAGTGTTTTAAACTGAATTGAATGGAAGCAAAAGTATATCTAATTTAATCATACTTTCTTTCACTGTACACTTACTTTGTGTTAGTGTTTGCAAATTGGCATGTCCTTCTGGGGGTCTTTATCCAAATGGATGATCCTGTCTGCCTTCTTTGGCAAGGTGAACATCTTCAACAAAAATAAAACTTAGGTGACAGAGAAGAATAGCTGGGAACAAGAGATGGGGGTAGAAACGGTAGAAAGGGAAAGATGTATTGAAGTTTATCAAAATACATCAGCCTTGAACTGCTTTTAACCAAAAGAAAAATGACTGATTTCATTTTGCTTTAAAAAATGTTGCCCAGTATTATCCCTGTCTATGAAAAATGCTGCCTGTAGCGGTAGCCCTGTGGCATCCTATCCCGTCAGATCTCGGAAGCTAAGCAGGGTCGGGCCTGGTTAGTACCTAGATGGGAGACCACCTGGGAACACCAGAAGCTGTAGGCTGGGGAGAAGGACCTGGCAACCCCCTCCCAAAAATCAATCTGCCATTGAAAACTCTATGAACAGCAGAGAAGCACTGACAATCGTGTTTCCCCTGTTGTACAGAGGGTCGCTAAGAGTTGGAAACCAACTCGACGGCACCTAACAACAACATGAAAAATGCTATACAAGTAAGGTATTTTATTAAGGTTTCTCTTCTGAATTTGGTTACTCTAATAATGAGGTGTTCCATTCAATTTTATGTTAAGTTGAACTAAATATTAACTTTGGAAATTTCTCTTTGGGTTAGATGCATAAGATATCAGGGATTTGAATACATTTTAGTTTCTGGTCATTTGCTTGACTTTTATTGAATTTTAAAATTAAGGAAATTAGAAAGTACTGACAACAGACTTTTTGCCTCTTAAGGTATTTCTAATGTTCAGTTAAAAAAAAATAGTCTCCCTTTTCTGGATCTGGACCAAGCCAAACTTGCTTTTCCCATTCTCCTACAACTAGGTCTGAAAGCCCAGGAGAAGCTGCTGTATTCTCCAGAAGCAGACCTGTACCACTGGTCAGCCGTGCCTGGCTGACTGGATCTGATCTGAGAACCAACCCTTCACCTGGGCTTCCTCCAGAAGAAAGAAAGGACCAAGTGAGAGAGTCTTTTGAGAGTAAAAAGATCACAGGGGTACTACCAATACAATTTCTCCTTGGTTCTAAATTCTAAGAGCATTTCAGAGAAAGAATATGCTAAAATTACAATTGATACAGAGCAACATTCAGATGGACCCCACAACACACTTTCAGCTTATTGGAAGGAGGATGGCATAAGGCTGATCCTTTTCTTACTTTTGGTATTCTCTAGAATATGGCCTCATTAATTACCAAGCTGCACTTGGTACTGGCACAAAAATAGGCCTGAAGACATGTGGAACAGAATAGAAGACCCAGAAATACCTCAACACACCTATAGCACTTTATTTTTGACAAAAGAGCAAAGCAAGTAAACTGGAAAAAGGATAGCTTTTCAATAAATGGTGCTGGGAAACATGGACATCCACGTGCAGAAAAATGAAAACCAACCCCCATCTCTCAATATGCACAAGAGTTAACTCAAAATGGATAAAAGTTCTTAACATAAAACCAGAAATTTTAAAACTTATAGAAGACAAGATAGGCAATACACTCCATCATATAGGCATAGGAAAGTATTTCCTTAATAGGAATTCAATTGCTCAAAAAATTGCAACAAGAATAGATAAATGAGATTACATGAAATTAAAAAGCTTCTGCACAGCAAAAGAAACAAATAACAGAGTCAAGGAAACCCCCACGGAATGGGAAAAAAATTTTACATCCTATACATTAGACAAAGGTCTAATTACCAGAATTTATAAAGAACTCAAGAAAAACACTCCCCAAAAAACAAATAACCCAATACACAAATGGGCAAAGGAACTGAGTAGACAGTTCTCAAATGAAGAGGTCCGAAAAGCCATGAAACACATGAAAAAATGCTCAATATCCCTAGCCATTAGGGAAATGCAAATAAAAACAACTCTGAGATTTCACCTTACACCAGTAAGAATGGCCAAGATCAATAAAACAAATAATAACAAATGCTGGTGAGGTTGTGGGGAAAAGGGAACACTCTTACATTGTTGGTGGAGCTGTAAATTGGCCCAACCACTGTGGAAATCAATATGGAGGTATCTTAAAAAACTGAAAATTGATCTACCATATGACACAGCCATAACACTATTGGGAATTTACCCAAAGGGAGATATGTCATCATACCACAGAGACATCTGCATCTCCAAGTTCAATGCAGCACTTTTCACAATAGCAAGGATATGGAATCAATCAAAGAGCCCATCAACAGAAGAATGGATAAAGAAAAACTATGATACACATACACAATGGAATACTACTCAGCAATTAAAAAAAAAGGAAAGAAATAGTGCCATTTGTAGCAAAATGGATGGAATTGGAGAAAATTATTTTAAGTGAACAAACACAAGCTCAGAAAGAGAAATACCACATGTTCTCACTCATATGTGGGAGCTGAATCAAAATTATAAGAAGGAAAAAATCCTATGCAGAGGTTGGAACATAGCAAAAAAAAGTGAAGAATGGTATTATTATAGATGGTCTAGAAAATTCATGTAATAGTTTTGACAATATAAAAAGAAAATTCACTACAGAAAAAGTTTCTATCTTAAACAGAACTGGAACCCAAGGATATATAGAAAAATATTACCATAAAAAGACAAGCAAATAGAAGAGAAGTCTTTGGTGGGGGTTGGGACAGGAGGAGGAAGTACACAAGAGGGTAAGGGGGAACTTATATGTATAATGTACAACAAAATGCATATATGGAATGAAAACCATGTCAGAATGAATCACATTAAGTTGCACATTAAAAATTCCCAATAAAAATTATTTACCAAGCTGCTTTGTTTCATTTATAGCACTTATCCTTTTCAAAAATCACTTATTTACTTGATTTTCAAATTATTGGCTTTCTCTAGTGGAATGAAAGCACCATAAAACAGGGGCCAAGTTTATCATACTCACCATTGCCTCTATCCCCCTTATCTAGAGAAAAGCCTGGCACATTGTAGGCAGGCAATGCACATTCTGAAATGAATGAGTAAATATTTACCCACTTACCTGACTAAACTGGAGGAGTTTGTTTTTATGACCTAATACAGCATAGGAATAGATTTTAAAATTTCATATTGAAAATATATTTTTCTCTTTTTTTAGAAATTTTTAATGTACATCTTAATGTGTTTCATTTTGACATGCTTTTCATTGTGACACTTCCATATATGCATTTTGATAAACATTATTCATATAGGTTCCCCCTTACCTTCCCCTATGCTCCCCCCCTCACCCTTCCCATCTAAATTTCCCATCTAAGTCTTCCCTATCTTTTACTTAGTAGTTTTTTTCTATATGTCCTTGGGTTCCAGTTCTGTTTAAGATAGAAACTTTTCCTGTAGTGGTCTTTGTTTTTATCTTGTTAGAACAATTACATGCGATTTCTAGTCCACTTATATTGACATCATTCTTATCTTCCACCCCCCTTTTATTATGATCCAACCTTTGAATAGGATTTTTCCTTCTTGTAATTTTGAATCAGCTCCCTTATATGAGTGAGAACATGTGTTGTTTCTCTTTCTAAGCTCGTGTTCGTTCACTCAAAATAATTTTCTCTAATTCCATCATTTTGCTGTGAATGACCTTATTTCATTTTTCCTGATTGCTGAGTAGTATTCCATTGTGTATATATACCATAGTTTTTTTATCCATTCTTCTGTTGAAGGGCACTTTGGTTGATTCCATATCCTTGCTATTGTGAAAAGCGCTGCATTGAACATGGAGATGCAGGTGTCTCTGTGGTATGATGACACATCTCCCTTTGGAGATAACACTCAATAGTGTTATAACTGGGTCATATGATAGACCTATTTTTAGTTTTCTGAGTTACCTCCATATTGATTTCCATAGTGGTTGGATCAATTTACAGCTCCACCAACAATGTAAGTGTGTTCCCTTTTCCCTGCAACCTCGCCAGCATTTGTTGTTGTTTGTTTTATTGATCTTGGCCATTCTTACTGGTGTAAGGTAAAATCTCAGAGTTGTTTTGATTTGCATTTCCCTAATGGCTAGGGATGTTGAGCACTTTTTCATGTGTTTCACGGCTTTATAGACCTCTTCATTTGAGAACTGTCTACTCAGTTCCTTTGCCCATTTGTGTATGGGGTTGTTTGGTTTGGGGGGAGTTTTTTTCTTGAGTTCTTTATAAATTCTAGTAATTAGACCTATGTCTGATGTATAAAATGTGAAGATTTTTTTCCATTCCATGGGGGTTTCCTTGACTCTGTTAATTGTTTCTTTTGCTGTGCTGAAACTTTTTGAACAAGACAAGGATGTCCTCTCTCTCCTATTCTATTCAACATAGTAATTGAAGTTCTGGCCAGGGCAATCAGACAAGAGAAAGAAATCAAAGGGATACAGATTGGCAAAGAAGAGGTCAAATTATCATTATTTGCAGATGATATGATTTTATACTTGAAAGACCCCAAAACCTCAACCAGAAAACTTCTGGATCTAATTAACTCCTTCAGCAAACTTGCAGGCTACAAAATTAACACACAAAAATCAATAACCTTTCTTTACACCAATTCCAAACAAGAAGAGAAGGAAATTTCAGCAAAGACACCATTCAAGATAACCCACCAGAAAATTAAATACCTTGGAATCAATCTAACCAAAGACCCTTCAGATCTATACAAGGAAAATTTCAAAATATTAAAGAAAGAAATAGCAGAGGACACTAAAAAATGGAAAGACCTCCCCTGCTCCTGGATAGGGAGAATTAATATTATAAAAATGGCTATCCTACCAAAAGCAATCTATAGATTTAATGCAATACCCATTAAAATTCCACTGACTGACTTCACAGAAATAGAAAAAATGATCCAAAAATTCATATGGAACCACAAAAGACTACGTATAGCCAAAACACTTTTAAGCTGCAAATCTAATGCAGGTGGAATCACAATCCCTGACTTCAAACTGTACTACAGGACAGTGGTTGCAAAAACAGCTTGGTACTGGCACAAAAATAGGCCCGGAGACATCTGGAACAGAATAGAAGACCCAGATATACCTAAACACACCTATAGCCACCTGATTTTCGACAAAGGAGCAAAGCAAGTAAACTGGAAAAAGGACAGCCTCTTCAACAAATGGTGCTGGGAAACATGGTCATCCACATGCAGAAAAATGAAAGTGGATCCGCATCTCTCAATATACACGAGAGTTAACTCAAAGTGGATAAAAGATCTCAACATAAAACCAGAAACTTTAAAACTTATAGAAGGCAAGATAGGCAATACATGCCATCATATAGGCATAGGAAAGTATTTCCTTAATAGGACTCCAATTGCTCAAGAAATTGCAACAAGAATAGATAAATGGGATCACATGAAAATATATTTTTCTAGGACAGCATTGGAAACAATGCCCTAGAAGGTCACAGTGTGCCAACTAACTTACTAAAAATAAAAATATGTTGTGTAACTTTCATGTTCCAAAATCTGCCAGAAGGAGAGAGAGGTATTAATTAGGATAAGTAATACCAACCAATAAAACACAGAAACCCCAAATCTCAGTGGCTGACATCGTAAGTTTATTTTTTACCCAGGTCAGAGTCCACCACTGGATGGAAGGAAAGAGAGTTGGAGTAACAGAGGGGGAAATGGAACAGTGGGGCCTATGCACCATGCTGTCATTCAGAGACAAGGCTCCTTACATCCTCTGACCTTACATGCTCTAGGGCCAGGTTTTCCTCTGCATCTGTCTGTGGAAGAAGAGAGTGAACACAAGAAGGACCAAGTGAGACCAGACCTGGAAGTTAGCCAGAAGATAATCACAGGCTCCACCTAATGGAAAAGGAAGCTGGGAAGTGTTTCTCGAAGGCATAGGAAACAGAACTTGCTGGTTCAGAAGGATGCTGGACCCTTTCTGCTGTTTACCTTGATATTTAGTCTTTTGTCCCTTCGTAAGGTAAAATTTCCCTTTACTGTCCCCAAGCTTATGCCTAGTATTTGAAAAGGTTCTTCTTTTTAAAACTTCATGTTGTTCTTGTTAGGTGCCCTCGAATCCAGTCCGACTCATAGTGACCCTATGTACAGCAGAAGGAAACACTTCCTGATTCTTAATAACTTAATAACTAACTCTAAATGAAAAGTTATAATTAAAGGGCTATTAGTTCTACTTCTTCTAGTATCCCAGATCATGTTTAATGATAAATATAGTGCCAATTATATATTATTTCCCAAATTTATAACTGTGAGCATCCCTTAAATGTTGGCATTGGGGGAGGAAGCAAAATAAAATTCTTTTTAAAAAAATATTAGACAAATTTACTAACAGTCTTAAAATATTACCAGAAGTTATCAAACTCTAAAATTAGTTCTTATGCTCAGTAGGACAAGATAAATATTGATGTTGCAGCCCACATATGCTTTCAGACTTTGCCATTACTGTTGTTTTTTGCAAATGTTGTTTCCCAATTGTAAACAAATGTTCATTATTGACAAGCCACATTTAACTATATGGGTAAGTGTGAATCTCTGTCCAGGGATTCAAATATCTTTAGTCACTTCATCCACACCTTAACTGGCCTGAGCTCACAAGGAGAGCCACTGTTAACTCCTGTAGCATTCCAGACAGCCAGCAAAACAAGTATAGGAGGGTGCAGAAGCAAATTAGCATCTCTGTGTATCTTCCACCCTCAGGGAAGCGAGAGCAGCACAGACATGTCAGGAATAGTGAATTGAACTCAGACTTGATCTTCAAGAACAAGGACAGGGCACCATGGCGAAGGACAATGAAGTCTTTGGATCTCCATGTTTAAGAGCCAGTGCTGGAAGCAAGCTGTAGAATAAACCAGGCTCAACATTTCAAATGCCCATCAGCTCCCATTTCAGAAAGTGATTTGTTGTGATTTTGTCCCCTCAGAGGGTACTGACTTAAGTAGCAGCAGCCAAACCCTCAAAGAAGCTGAATTCCTACCAGAGAATGACCAGAACTGAGACCTCACCAGGCAGGGGATCACCCCCTTCCTCCCACCCTGCAGATACCCATTGGACAACCCCACTCAGGACTCATCTTAATGCTGACTCTGCCTCTTAGTAAAGATGGACCAAATTTTAAGTGAAAGGGATCAACAAGAGAGGTGTACATTTATAGGGAGTGTTTGTGTACTAGCTGCAATTCTCCCCCAGCCCAGTGTCTTCTGTTTCTAGTCCTCTATTTTCTGTGCCTCATATCTAAACTCTCTCTGTCCTGTCTATGGTATGGGGCATGGCTGCTGGACTTCTGACACCAGAGCTGGTTGTAATCACACATGGATGTCACCACTACCTCTGTTGCATTCCCTGCCATTCTCTAAGAACCTGGGTGCCCAGCGCTCATGCGCAGCAAGGTAGAGAGCGCAGTGGGGGCTTAGGCAACCAGCTTGCATTTTTTCAGTGCTGCAGTATAGAGTCTGCAGTTATTGGGGTAGCCAACCTCCACAGCCCCTGACATTCTTTGCTCCTCTAGGAGACGGTAATACATTACAGGTGTTATAACTTTTCCTCAGAATCAGACTGCCTGGGGAACTGTAAATCTAAATCATGTCTGCCCTTAGGAAACCCGTGGGCCTGTAAACACAGCGAAATGAGTGAGATGAAAGCATCCGAGGGAGAAAATGAATTTCAGGCATCCCACTGAAGTCTATTTCATTTTTACAGTCTGGTTACCCCCCTGTGGCAGGGGCAGAGCCTGCGAGGGACGGGCTGCCTCCTGACTGACAGCTGACAAGTAAGGCTCCTCCTGGACACCTTGACTCCAGGGCCTCATCCAGAGACAAAAGCTGTAGCAGATTCAGAGTGTCCCCAGCACCACTCAGGGGGCCGCCTCAGACACCACAGAGGCTGCAGCGGGCTTTTGTTCAGGGAGGCTGGACCTGTCTGGGCAGGCATTTGTAATCAGGGCTGTTCTTAAACCCAAAGGCAGAACAGAACACTTTGGGGACGGTATGTGAGAAAGAGGGGAGGGGGAGTGGGAGGGGAGTAGCAGAATGAGGGAAAGAGAAAAGAAGGTAAGGGACTCCCCAGGGGATCTACAGCTGCCAAGACACTAGGCCCTGCAAGGGGATGGTGGCCAGCCACAAGGAGATGGCTCAGTATCATGAGCACATCATCCTGGACCTGAGCAAGCATGAAGAAAGAGCTAGGAAGTCATTAAATAATCATCATCATCGTAGTATTTTTAATGTGACAACCGGAATGTCCTAACAGCCAAATCAAAGTCTTCAGCCATAAGGGAGGAAGAGAGTTTAAAGGCTATTACCAGGAGAATGATGTCGCTCCCAGTGGAGGAAAACATTTGGACCCAACTTCCTTCTGATTTTCATTACTGTTAATATTTACCATAAGTCCAACCATATTTCCTTCTGCAATGTGGACTATTGACTGATTGACTAAATGGCTAACTGAAGTTGGTAAGAGAGAGATTAGCTCATCGTCATCTCTCTTATGCACAGGTGAAATAACAAAAGTTTATAATAGTGAACTTGGTTTCACTTCTATTCCCACAGGATTCTACAAAAGAATCTGAAAGCAATTTTCAAATTCTTCATACATCCACCAAACTCACATTTTACATGCTCTGGCAACAATGGCAAAACTGTGAAGGCCTGTTTTTAGAAAGTCACCTAGACTAGCTTGTAGTGTAAATAATATTTTAAAGTGTTGGAAATAGCGCCTTGATATTTCAGCTTCCAGATTGTTGCTATAGAGGCAGGAGAGTGTAATGAATAGGAGCCTAGACACTGCAGCCAGACTGCCTTGGATCCAATCTATGCTTTTCCACTTAGTAGATGTGCAAGCTTTGAGAAAGTATTTTAACATTTCTGTGCTTCAGTTTTCTCCTCTGTCAAATGGGTATACTAATAATAGCAGCATTTTCAGTGAGTAAAACATAAAGTATGTAAAAAAGAACCTGGTATTTAATGGGCAATAAATGTTGTTGTTGTTTTTAGGTGCTGTGAGTAGGGTCCCACTTATAGCCACCCTATGTACAACAGAGGGCTGGGGTTTAGCTCAGTTGGTAGAGCACTGCGCTGCAGTCCCTGAGGTCCGGAGTTCAATTCCCAGCATCCCCAAAATGGGAGAAGGACCTGGCAATCCACTCCCAAGGCAATCCTGAAACAGCCAGGCATTGAAAACCCCGTGAGGGTCTCTATGAGTCGGATACTGACTTGATGGCACCTAACAACAACAACATGTACAACAGAGGAAACACTCCCCCACATTGTGACATGCCTGGCACTATCGTCAGTGCTTCTCTGTTATTCATAAGGTTTTCAATGGGTGACTGTTTTGGGGAGTGGGCTGCCAGGTCCTCCTCCCATGCCTATAGCACCCGGTATTCCCAGGTGGTCTCCCATCCAAGTACCAACCAGGCCCGACCCTGCTTAGCTTCTGATATCTGACAGGATCAGATACCACGGTGTATAGATGTAGGCTGGCAATAAATATTACCATTTATATTGGAAGTGAAATTTCTGAACATTTAAATTTTGCTTTAGAATAAGATGAATGTGTCTACTTATGATACATGGCCTTTTATCTAAGCCAATGTTTTTTGTTTAACGATCCTCATAGGAAACAGGTGCACGTACATCTCACGCTTATGCTATGTATTACACCTTTAGCCAAAAATGCACTTCTCCTGAAGATACATTCACTGCTGGGAGAAATTTCCCTCATTTCTGAATGAAAGGATTCCCACTGGGAGCCATGGTGCATACCTGTAATCCCAGTGACTCAAGAGGCCAAGGCAGGGGGATCATGAGCTTGAGGCTAGAGACAGCTTGTGCAACTAAGCATGACTTGTCTCAAACTAAAAAATAAAAAGGGGCTGGGGGTGCAGTTCAGTAGCAGAGCACTGGCATAGCATGTGCAAGGTC
Organism: Pedetes capensis; assembly: GCA_007922755.1. Lineage (NCBI taxonomy): Eukaryota > Metazoa > Chordata > Mammalia > Rodentia > Pedetidae > Pedetes > Pedetes capensis. The sequence goes on along the minus strand of VMDO01016423.1, from coordinate 7,474 downwards.
CCAGGTTCAACCTCCCAGTATGCAAAAACAAGTAAAAATATTTAAAAGATTGCTGTGAACCTTCCTCCCTGATGCTTGCCAACTCCACAGCTACTGTGGCTGCTTCCTTTATCTTCTATGACTTTCTACATGCCCAGAGTAGAATGCTTCTCAGGTCAGAATATATCCGATTCCCTAGCATCCAACAGGAAGGGACTCTCATCTGGTGCTCCTTAAATTCCCAAGCCCTTGGAGGACAAGGAGAGGAAGCTACTGAAAGAAAGCCCCTTATCTCACCCAGAAAGATAAACTAATAGATCAGCAGACTTGTTAAGGATTCTAGAGAGTGCTAGGGCTAGACACCAAGTTCATAATAGCTACTTTTCTCAACAATTCAGTGATGTTTTTCTTGCCCCTCAAGAGACAAATAGCATGCTATGTCACAACTGATTTAAATGAATGCATTTTAAAACATGCCTAATTTTCACATTTGTTTCCATGTCATCTTCCCTCCTACCACAGGGCCATCATTCCCAACACACAGATGAGGCTACTGAGGATTATGTGTAAGTAAGTGCCCTAGTTGTTAAGAACATGGCAGGGTTCAAACATGAGTCTGACTCCAGATCTTATGTCTTGCTCCCCCTCTATCCAAATTCATATTCATTTCACTGAACGTGGATCAGAATTGAGATCAGCACACATGCAAACGCCAGCTTCCAGTGTGGAGGAAACAAAATGTACTTTTGTCTCCTGAGACCATTTGATCACACAGACTCTTTTTAAATTCGACTCGTTTTTCCAGTTTCCTCTAATACCTGTAAATATGCCATTTCTAAAGCAAAATAGCCTTTCTGATGAGAAGAGAAAGCCTATATCATAATGATGGCTAACATTATGGTCCACTTACAAGGAGCCCAGCTTTTTCTGTTCTAGTGTTTCCCATGGATTAGTTACTTTAATCCTCAGGTATGTTTTTCAGATGAGTATATCAAAATAGTATTGAAGTAACTATAATTTGTCTGTTTCCACGATCATATTGCATGTCACATATTTTCCAATTTCCAGCATACCAATGGAGCAATAGATGGATTCTTTAATTGCCATTTTGCATCATTAACTGACTAGTTGCTGACAAGAGAAGGGTTTCATGGAGAGTAGCAAGAAAAAGGTTCAGTTTTGCAGACATCCCAAAACTGTCACTTTCCACACACTGCCTTGACTGGAAGTTATTTTCTACTTATTCTATAAGTCAAACTATGGGGAAAATGAAATAGATGCTTAAAACCATCCAGGGATCCTTCTCCTTTGTCTGCAGGAACTAATATTAACTCCAGGTACATGTTCAAATGAATGAGCAGATATGTCACTGGGACAGAGGCTGGGAACATCCAGCATTTGTACAGCGTTTTTCTGTCTCTCTTTTTCTCTCTTGTTCTTTGCTGGTCCTCTCTGGCTTTCTCTTTCCCCATTCTTGGGATCATGAGACAAAATTCCTCATGTATTTTCAATGTGTAAAAAGAGGAAGGAGAGGTTTTGGAGAAAATTATTCTTTCACATTGAGAGAGAGGAAGAGGTGGGTAGAGGAGAGCACTTATATCATTGCAGGCAAATGCCTACAACCAGTTCCCAGAATCAGTAAAAGCTTCGTCCCGGCAAGGGTTCTCTTCCTTCCAAATCCATTTTTCCCATCCTCTATAAGAAACTATTGCCACCAGACTGTAATTTCTCACAGAGCATGCAAAGAGCAAAGCTCTGTACAGAATGCAAGATGTTTTCATCAAGTCTTCTTGGGGAAAGGTGTTAGTCCAAAACCAGCATTAACTTTCTCTGAAATATTTGGGAATGAAAGTACTAGAAGACAAAGGAAGTTTGTGAAAACTACTAGAAATGAAAAGCAACTGGGAGTTTCCATGACTGTCTTTCTTATTTTAAATCATTCTTTTGTGAAGAGAAGTTTGCTTTTAAAGGCTGGCAGATTTTCATGATTCATTTAAAAGCTTTGACGCTGGGCACTTTATTTAGTTTAATATTTTACCCTCATTGTATGCCATGCACAAGGGTCTTCCAGGACACACTGCTATGTAAAGATGCTCAGCCCATAACTCAAGGATGGGTAGCAGCAGGAAAGGAGGAAGAAGCTCTTTGCCACTCATTGCTAGGACAACAGAAAAATGTCAAAATCTGCAATAATCTAAAATCAAATAAATGCTCTTAGAGGTTTGATTTATCCCCAAATACAGGGCTTATAGTACTCCAGTCAGCAACGCAAACTTTTCCTCGAAATTTCTAATCAAAATAGCTCCCAATGGCTGAGCACTTTGAGATGTCGCGCTTGTGATCCTGATGAAAAGCTTACAGGCAGACGTGATGGTGTGTCAGGTCAAAAGCAATATTTTTTGTTTCTTGTTGAAAAAAATGATCTGCCTTTAACTCTATTAAAGTCTGATAGGAAGAATGTGTTTTAAAAATGTGTCTCTACCTTCAGAGAATTCCAGACACTAATGGCTTTGAAGTAATTCTTGCACACTTTAGAATAAATGACAACCTTAAGGAACGTCTGACTTGGTATTTACATGTATTCATATTCCCAAGCTTCCTGTCTCGTTTGTCAATGCTCATGTACATCTTTAAGAAGAATGCTTTAAAAGGAGAAAAACTGCAGTACTGAGAAATGCAAAAATTACATGAAGAGGACCCCATTTTATCTTTACCTATGCTTACCCATCTAAGCTAATGGAACTTATCTTTCTACAAGAGGCTTTTTGCATGGCTTGAGTTGACAAACTCTCTGAAATTTATGTTGGAATTCAGCCCGTTGATTCCTACTTCAGTCTCATAAATGTGAAGAGTTGTCTTAAGGAAAAGTATCTTGTAAAATCATCATGCTTTGAAGCAAGCTGGATACAACAAAGAAACAAACAAACAAACAAACAAAATAACCTCCCAAATCAGTGGCAAGAGCAGAAAGACAGGGAGCACCCTCCACCCCTGCTCAATTGCAGTACAAAGGATCCTGGAATATTTATCTAAGTAGGTTATTCTTGGCATACAAGACGACCCAGAGCACCCATTTTTTAATACATCCTTATTGCTCATCATTGCCATCATTCTTTATTATAGTACTTGTCTGTCTCTTTCTCTAAGCCTCATGAAGGCAAGGGCTTATGTTACTCATTGTATTTATTTCCTATGACTACTATGAAGAATTGCCTGCAACCATGCTACTGTGGCACCCGATGCTGTCAGATCTCAGAAGCTAAGCAGGGTCAGGCCTGGCTAGTACTTGGATGGGAGACTGGCTGGGAACACCAGGTGCTGTAGGCTTGGGAGAAGGACCCAGCAGCCCACTCCCAAAAAACAATCTGCCATTGAAAACCCTGTGAACAGCAGAGAAGCACTAATAATAGTGTTTCACCTGTTGTATGTAGGACTGCTATAAAATTGGACACAGACTTGACAGCACCTAGCAACTATGAAGGATTACCACAAACTTCAGTTCTGTGCCTCTTCCAGCTGTTGGTGGCTCCAACCATTCCTTGGGTTCTGGCGGCGTCATTCATCTTTATCTATTTTTGCAAGTCTCACCATAGCCCTGATGGTCCCAGGCTGACTCCCTGATCTGTCTATTGCTATACTTCACCTTTTCTACAAGCTGCTCCACATTCTCTGCTCTAAGTTGTTAGATGTGGGAAACATCTTAGAGATTGTTGTGGCAATGACAATTCCCAGAGTTCTATATTTCACAGTTTAGGGCATCCAATCCCATTAGATCTTGGAAGCTAAGCAGAGTAGGGCCTGGTTAGTTCTTGGATAGGAGATTGCCTGGGAACACCAGGTGCTGTAGGATTGGAAGAAGGACCCAGCAACCCATTCCCAAAACTCAATCTGCCATTGAAAATCCTATGAATAGCAGAGAAGCAGTAACAATATTGTTTTGCCTATTGTATGTAGGGTCACTATGAGTCAGATACCGACTCAAAGGCACCTAATAATAACATAACAAAAATATTTTCAAAAGGAGGGAGGTGGACTGATATGGACTTGCCAACATTCTATTTTGCTGAATACTGATTTTTAAAAAATCTACTATCATCATCAATTCTTGAGACAAATTAATAACAGCAAAAATGTAGGAAGGGTATCTTTGTTATGGCCCAGCATAGATCTACCAGTCCTTGTCCAGTCCAAACACATCAAGTCTGAAAATGGTGAAATGATTTTTTCAAGACAGAGATGAATAGAAAATAGAATCCAAATATCATGACTAGTTAATAATTACAATCCTAATAACAATACTGTTTCTAATACTAATGATGGCCATGTAGTGGGCACTTGTGACATGCCATTATACACATTATGCTATTTTTATTACAGTCTTTATTTTATCCACAATAATAAGGATCATAATATAAGTTAATATCTATTGAGTTCTCACTGTGTGGAGGCACAGCACTAAGTGCTTTATGTGCGATATCCCTTTAATCTCCGCAATAGTGGTGTAAGGTAGAGTATTGTTATACTATACCATTGTTATACTCATTGACAGATAAACAGCAGCCTAGGCTGTGTCTGTATGATGATACAGTGTAAGCAGCTGAGTTGAGAATGGAATCTAAGTCTATTGGACTCCAATGCATTGTTTTAAGCATGACATTCAATTTATTTCTTTCCTTTCTGCATCCCCATCTCTCTGTAGGCTCTTACCTCTCAGCATAAAAATGTATCTCAGCATCTTCCTTTGCCTCCACTGCTAGTATAAGATATTTTCTACTAGAGAATCCTACCTACAGTGGGGAGTTAAGGTCAGAGAAGATATTTTTGCTGAATAGATAGACATTGAAGCTTCCATCTTTAGAAGTCCTAGAATGGGGCAGCAGAAGGAATACAGCAGAAGCTTTTACCTCTTCTCCTTAGAAACATATGATGGATCCAAGTCCCCTGCTGACACCCTATGATGCAGATCTTTTGTTCTCTTCATCCAGCTTATCTCTTCTCTTTTACTCTGTGCTATGAAGAATGGAAGCCAAAGGAAGCTGTGCATATGTAAAGGCAGCCCTGCAAGGTGGTCTTTAATTGCAACATTTTACAGACATAAACTACAATGACTGTGTACCATCCTGAGCTATGACTCATTCTAGGACTTGACTTGAGAGACAATGCAGCCCATGGGTTAAAGGTATGAGCACTGGAGCCAAAATGACTGGATTTGAATCTTGGCTTTGTTATTAGCTGTGCAAGTCTGAGCAAGTTATTAAATCTTCTCTGGGCCCTGGTTTTCTCATCTGGCAATGATTGTGATAGTTAATGTTAATTGTCAACTAGATTAGTAAAGCACATTTCTGAATGTTTGTGTGAAAGGATTCCCAGAAACAACTAATGGCAGAAGACTTGGTCTGAATGTGGGGGTCACTTTCCAACAGGCTAGGGGCCCAGATAGACTAAAAAAGGGAAGGAAGAGGAAGCTCACTAGCACAGGCATGTTCTCTCCTCTTTGCTTCCTGGTCACCATGAGGTGAGAAGCTCTGCTCCTCCATTCCCTTCTACCATGATGCTTGGTCTCACTATAGCTCAGAAACAATGGGGCCAGCTGGCCACAGATTGAAACCTCTGAAACTGTGAGCCAAAATAAATCCTTCTTCCCTTATGCTGTTTCTTTGGGTATTTGACCAAGGTGATGAAAAGTCTAACACAATAATGATATGATGATAATAATAGTTGTGACAATTAAGTGAAATAATGTATCTAAAGGAAAGAACAGCACTAGATACAATAAATTTTCAATAAATAGGAGCTGGTGTCATTATATTAGTTACCATGTTAGAGCATTACAAATACTTGATAACTATTATGGTCCATATTTTCTTGATCGGAAACAGGTTGAGGGATCCTAAATGACTTATCTGAAGTCACACAATTATGGTGAGGAACAGGGGTTCTTGTTATTCCCACTAAATCATCGGAATCATATTCTGTGTCCCTTTCCCTTCCGTGCAGTTTCCTTATCAACTGACAGATTCCTCCCCTTGGGTGTCAATTAAAATAAACATAGAAGTATGAGTATATTTATTATTATTATTACTACTATTACTATTATCTCAAAATAGATATTGAAGTATAAGTAAAATGTGCTGAGAAAAATGAAAATATTAAGTAAATTCATTAACTAAAGTTAATATGATCATATTTCACACCAAACCATCTAAAACAGATTCCATGATTCAACTTTGCCCCAGAAGTTTTCTTTATCACTTAGAAGTTTGTTTTTAAATGGTACATGGCACTTTTATTTCTTAAACCAGAGCTAGGGTATTTTAAAACTACAAGTAGATAAGGAATGTCATACAATACAACTAAGAAAATACAACTTCATTCTAACACCCATAAAAGGGCAGAGATATTAAAAGTGGAAATCAAATAGAAATTAAAGCAATAACTAAATTCAATGCTTCTAATTCAAATTTCTAAGATTGCTCTGCAGAGGGTTCGAGCTACCATATCCTGACTCCTTATTGCAGTCAAGTAAAGTACTATGAGGGCACATTATACATTTTCCTATGAGGACCATTTTGGATTTTTCTGTATAATTCTAGAGTAACCCATTGGGCACCATAGATCCTCCACTCCAATTATTTGTGCAAAAGAAGATATTTTAACTTTGCACAGTATTCAAAACTAAGCAAAGTCCTTGAATTTAGAGAATTGAGCCACCTGAGGCCCTGGGAAGATGGAAAATGTGGCTATGGAAATCATTACACAAATGATGCACAGGATCTGTCAGTGAGGGAAGGATACAAGCACAGAGGTGTGTCTATTATAAAGAATATTCTGTGCCAGGTATCTTTTGGTGAAATGACCCATAGGAGAGAAGAGTAAGAGTACCTATAGGTCCTAATGCAAACTTCTCAAAAGTAGAACAATGTCTCTTTATCACCCTGCTTCCTGCTCTTAGCAGAGAGGCTCAGCATGCAGCAGACACAGTGAAGTCTTGAATGCTGCAAGAGCATCCAGTAGCTGGCATCAGTGGTGCAGAATTCTTAAAGTCACCTCTTCTAGTTGCTAATAGTTATGTCTTGAGCAAGGTATTTGTTCTTTTTGCATCTCCATTTCCTCTCTGTAAAATGGATAATGCTTGTGATACCCATATCACGGAATATTTTGATGACTAAAAGAACTGGTAATGTAAACTTTGCTATGTAATATATATTACATTATAAGATATTTGATTATTTGTATTATTAGTTTGATAATGCTACTCCTTATGACAATTAGATTAGATTAATTATATAATTATTCATAGGTCAAGAATGGTAATTTCTTTGTGTAATGCCATTTTCATCTTTAATGCAGTGACAGATGTGTATTTTTGAACCTCTAACAAAACATCAGAAAGAAATTACCAAATAATTAGGAAGCCATATATTCTTATATAAGGTTTACACTTTTGTTTTTATTTTAGAAAAACATCTTTTGCCTAAAATTACAGTAACAGATG
>VMDO01016422.1:0-47977 GCA_007922755.1 Pedetes capensis | reverse complement strand
TTTTTTTGGTGGTACTTGGGCCTTGCACTTGCATGCTTTGCAAGTGCTGTATCACTGAGCTACACCCGCAGTCCTTTTTTTTTTTTTTTTTTTTTGAGATGGGTTCTCGCTAAGTTACACAGACTACCCCTGGTCTCAAACTTGCAATCCTTCTATCTCTGCCTCCCGAGCCACTGGGATTATAGGCATGTGCCACTGTGCCCAGTTTGGGAAATCTTAATCTTAAATGAAGTCCAACTCAACAATTCTTTCTTTCATGGATTGTGCTTTTGGTGTTTTACATGTAAAAAGTAATCACCAAACTCAAAGGTATCTAGATTTTCTCTTGTGTTAACCTCTATAAAATGTTTTGCATTTTACATTCATTTTTGTAATCCATTTTGAGTTAATTTTTATGAAAGGTGTAGTGCCTATGTCTAGATACCTTTTTGTTCCGGCATCATTTAGATTCTTTTCTTCATTGTATTGCTTTTACTCTTTTGTTGAACACCAATTAGTTATATTTATGTGCCTCTTTCGAAGAAGGTTGTAGAGATCAGTATAATTTCTTCCTTAAATGATTGGTATAATTCACCAGTGAACTCATCTTGACCTTTGCTTTTTGTTTGGAAAGGTTATTATTTATTCAATTTCTTTAGGGGATCCAGGCTTATTCAAACTTTCTATTTCTTTTCTGATTTGAGCAAGTTGTGACTCCCAAGGCATTAGTTCATTTCATGTATTTTATTAAGTTTGTTGCAATATAATTGTTCCTAGGATTCCTTTATTTTTTTAAATTATTTATTTTTAACTTTGAGATAGGGTCTCCCTAAGTTGCTCAGGCTGCCTCTGGCCTGAAACTTGGAGTCCTCTTGCCTCATACTCCTGAGTTGCCAGGATTGCAGGTGTGAACCACAGCACCTGGCCTTTATGGCTATGAGATTTGTAGTGATTTCACCTTTTTCATTTCTGTTATTAGTAATTTGTGTCATTTTTTTGACTCTTCTTTTTCTACTTTCATAATGTAGAAGTTTAGGTTATTGCTAGGTCCTCTTTTCTAATGTATGCCTTTACTGACATAAATTTCTTTTTCAGCACTGGCTGAGTTTTTGTTTGTTTGGTTGGTTGTTTAGTACTTGGGAGTTGAACCCAGGGCTTGCACATACTTTGCAAGAACTCTACCACTGGATGACTCTCTTGCCCATTTAATTTTTATTTTTTTATTTGGAAATAGGATCTCACTAAGTTGAGCAGGCTGCCACTGGCCTTGAACTTGGATCCTCCTGCCTCAGCCTACTGAGTCATTGGGATTAAAGGTGTGCTCTACCATACTTGGCTCTAAGCACTGCTTTTGTTACTTCCCACACATTTTAGTGACTAGTGTTTTTATTCAAAGTTTCTCCAAAGATTTCTTCTTTAATCCATACTTTATTTAGATGTTTATTGTTTTATCTCCACATATTTAGGGATTTTCTAGCTATTTTTATATTTTTTATTTCAGGCTTAATTCCACTATAATCTGAGAACAGATATCATATGATTTATGTTCATATAAATTGGTGAAGGTGTGTTTCATGGCCAGAATGTGGTTTGTCTTGGTGAATGTACCATGTCATCTTGAGAATGTATATTTTACTGTCCTTGGATTAAGTGCTCTGTAAATATCCCAAATAACCAGTTGATCAGTGGTGATGTTACAGTCAACTGTGTCCTTAAATGTTGGATCAGTTAAAAATGAGAACTTTTATCTTCACTTTTCCCTTCTCTTTCTTTATATTCTAAGTTCTGACCTTTATATTCTTTATATTCTGAGTTCTTTATATTCTGAGTTCTGACCTTTATCATTTTCCCTCTCTCTAAAGAATTTCTTTTAAGATCTCTTGTAAGGTAGTACTACCGACAACAATTTTCCTCAATTTTTGTTTGCATGAGAAAGTATTCCTCTTTCAATTTGGAGGGTATTTTCCTTTCAACACTTTAAATATTTCACTCTACTCTGTTCTTGCTTCCATGGTTTCTGAGGAGTCAGGTATAATTCTCATCTTTGCTCCTATATAAGTAAATTTCCCTGCTTCCCTCAACTTCTTTCATGATTTTTTCCCCTTAGCTTTGATTTCTGTATTTTGAGAATTTTATGGTTAGATGTTGTTGTTGTTGTTGTTGTTGTTGTTGTTAGGTGCCGTCGAGTCGTATCCAACTCATAGCAACCCTTATAGAGTTTTCAATGATGATTGTTTTTGGGATTGCCTCGGGAGTAGGTTGCCACATCCTTCTCCCATTTTTGTGGTGCTGGGAATAGAACTCGGGACCTCAGAGACTGCACAACGACACTCTACCAACTGAGCTAAATCCAAGCCCTATGGTTAATTGTAGTAGTGTTTTTTTGTTGCTATTGTTTGATTTTGGTTTCTGATGTTGGTCTTGGTGGGTATTCTCTCACCTTCCTGTATCTATGGTTTGATGTCTGATATTAATTTGGGGAAATCGTTATCATTATTGTTTCAAAGATTTCTTCTGTTACTCTTTCCTGTCCTTCTGGAATTCCCATTGCCCATATTGCACCTTTTGTAGCTGTCCCATAGTTCTTGGATATTCTTGTTTTTACTTTTCTTTTTTCTCTTTTGTTTTCAATTTTAGCAGTTCTATTGAGATGTCCTCAAGCTTGGATTCTTTCCTCAGCAGTGTTCAACCTGCCAATAAGTCCACCGAAGTGGAAATACATCGTTTCTGTTGTAATGGTTTTGATCTCTAGCTTTCCTTTGCAGTTCGTGTAATATTCATCTCTTTTCCTTACATTGTCTATCTGTCCTTGCAGAGTGTCTACTTCAGCATCTTAATCATTGTTATTTTACATTCCTGTTCTGGATAATCCCAACATCATTGCCCTATCAGAGTATGGTTCTGATAATTGCTCTGCTCTTGAAACCAGATTTGGCTTTCTGCTGTGATGTACTGGGTAAAAGGAAAAGCTGTAAATAGGCCTTTAGCAATGTGGTGGTAAAGTGTGGGAGAAGGAGGGACATTCAATAATCTTATAAGTAAGTTTCAATCTGTAAATTTCATGAGCACGTCTCAGTCCTGCCCACTCCTCTTTCACTGAGACAGATGGCTAAAGTTGGAAATTTCCTCTCTCTCTGGTCAGTTAGGCTCTGATAAAGCCCTAGTAGGTTAGGCTATGGTTAACTAGTTTCTCTTTAAGGTAGAACTTGTCAAGAACAGAATGCTTTGGCATATTTTAAAGTGGTTTCTTTACCCCTCTTCCTTGAATTGCAAGGGGATTTTTATCAATTATTCACTGAGAAAACTTGGGTGAATTCCGAATGGTAAAACTCAGAAAAGCACTGAGGGTCTCCAATGACTGGGTCCCCCTGGAGTTTTTATCTCCCAGATTCATTCACACTGAGCCTCCAGCAGTTCATCAGTTGTAGTTCAAGTTTCCCTGCTTAGGTACTGTTTTTCGCACAGGTTTGTGCTGGTGGGTTTTTGCTCTGGCACGCTGCAGTTGTCTGTATTTGCCTTCTTTTTTCTCCAGTTTGGGAGACTGTGATTTGCCCTGTGACCTCTCCACCCTGAAGGATCTAAGAAGACTTGCTGATTTTTCAGTTTGTTTGGTTCTTTTTCTTGTATAGGACTTTGTAGTGACTTCTAACTTCTTACATGTTGAACCAGAAAGCAGAAGTCTAGCTTTTCTTGTTTTTACCTCTTAAAGAGTTTTGTAAAGTAAAGGTCTAGTTTATCAGTTGTGGATAATACTTTGGATGTCAAGTCTTAAGAACTACCTTGCCCTAGATCTGAAATACATTTTTGGTTTTGTTTCCTCTAAAAGTTTTATGCCCTACATGTCTTTCAGCTTGTCGTGCTGTGGGGGCTTGTGTGTTGCTGTGGTGCTGAAAGCTATGCCACCATGATTTCAGATACCAGCAGGGCCACCCATGACGGACTAGGGAGAAAAACTCTGTTGCCCACTTCTGAAACAATTAGCCATTGAAAACCCTATGAAAAGCAGAGAAGCACTGTCAAATATAGTACTGGAAAATGAGCCCCTCAGGCTGGAAGACTTTCAAGAAATGACTGGGGAAGCATTGCCTCTTCAAAGCAGCGTTGACCTTAATAACAGGAATGGAATAAAGCCCCGGGGACCTCCCTTTGCTCATGTGGCACAACTCAATGAGAAGAAACAGTGGCTCTAACAGTGGGCTCCAATATAAAAGATCATGTGCATGGCACAGTGCTAAATAGTGTTTTGTTTTGCTGTACATAGGGTCGCTATGAGTTGAATTCAACTCAGGGGCACCCTAACAACAATAAAAGTTTTATAGTTTTAAATTTACATCTGTGATCTATTTCAAGTGAATTTTTGTATAAAGTATGAAACATAGTTGAAGTTCATTTTTTAAATTTGTTTTAATTATGTTGAAATACATATAACACAAAATTTGCCCTTTTAACCATTTTCAGGAGTGCAATTCAACCGCAGTCAGTACATTCTCATAGCTCTGCAGCTATCAACACCATCCAGTCACAGAACTCTTTTCATCCTGCTAACCTGAACCTGTACCCATTAAACAATAACACCCTACTCCTACCTCTTTCTAGTCCTTAACACCCACCATTCTACTTTGTGAGTTTGACCACTTTAAGTCCCTCATAAGTAGAATCATACAGTATTTGTCTTTCTGTGACTGACTCATTTCACTCAGCACATTCTCAGGGTTCATCAGTGTTGTAGCATGTATCGGAATTTCCTGCCTTCTTAAGGCTGAATAATATTCTGTTTAAGTTTATACCATATGTTTTGTCCATTCATCTTTTGATAGACATTTGGGTTACTTCCGCCTTTCTCTGTTATGAATAATGCTGTTATGAACATGAGTATATAAATATCTGTTATATGTTATTTTAAGTATATGTTCAGAAATGGACTTATTGGATTATGTGGTAATTTTATTTTTAATACTTTGAGGATCCCCAATACTGTTTCCCACCACTATTTCACATCCCCATCAGCAGTGCTCCCGGTCCCATTTTCTCCTCATTCTCACCTATACTTGTCTTGTGGTTTTTGGTTTTGTTTTTAATAGTAGCTATCCTAATGGGTGTGAAGCTTTCCTTCTATAATGTGTGATGTCCATTTGCCACAACACCACTCTTTGAAAAACTCTCTTCCATTTAATTGCATTTGCACCTTTGTTAAAAATTACTTTATCATACTTGAGTGGGTTTATTTCTGAGTTCTCTGTCCTGTTCCATTGATTTGTGTTTCTGTCACCTGTCAATACTATGGTAATATTAGCTTTATAAAACAAACTTGAAACTGTTCCTTTATCTTCTGTGTTCTGGAAGGCAAGGTGTAAAATTGGTGTTAGTTCTTAAAACATTTGGTAGAATTGTCTAGTGAAGAAATCTGGACATTTAACTTCAGTTTTAAATTTTGATAATCTAAGTTGTGTCAAATAATGACAGTGAAGGGATAAACCACAAACTAGGAGAACATAGTTGAAATACAACTGAAAGGTTAGTATTTGAAATATATAGACATCCTAGAGTTTATAAAGCAAGATACAAACAATTAGAAATTTGGGGAAAAAAGCATAATCAGGCATCATGAGAAATAAGGTAAAAAAAACTATTAAAATTTTTTCAAACTTGTTCTCAGGGACAGGCAAATTAAGATAATCTTTTCATACCCACTAGAATTGACAAAAATTGAAGGTGTGCCTCTACTGGCAATTGTAACTATTTGTCATAAATATTATCAAGTGTTACTCTGCTTATAGCTTCATTTTATGTTCCCTCTCCTTTGATCCCACAGGAAGAGCATTTAATCTAGACTAAGGATTGAGAAAGATCAGAGAATATTTTTAGAGTATGTTCTTTGTCTTATATTTTGAGACATCTTCTACAGCCATAGAAAAATCTCCCTCCTTGGGGGAAATAATTCTTATTTGTCTTTGTTGTCTTAATTGACCCTCTTCTAGACATTTCAGACATCTTTTGGCTCTAGACAATGTTTAAGATGTTTTTGTATACATTATTTATTCTACTTGGCTAGTTATTTTTTAAACTTTTGTGCTGTGACATTTACAATGTTCTTATGCATTCCAAGTTTCAAATGTGACAACTTTAGAGTCAAGTGAGTTTTTGACCTTCATTCCCATTTGGTTTCATAAAGTTCCTTTTTTTGGTTTACAAGATTGTGAGAAAGTAAAATAAGATTCTTTTGGGTAGGATTTTAATTAAATTCATCGTATAGTCCATAGCCATTATTACTTGAATGTAAGTCTGGAGTGGACAGATCATTTTTTAAAATTAAATCAGAAGGTGTTCTTGAGGACTGATGGTGTAGCTGAGTGGTAGGGTGCTTGCCTAGCATGAATAAGACCCTAGGTTTGATCCCCAGCAGCATGGGGTGCAGGGCAAAATGGATTCCTGATCATTTTATTCTTAAACTTTATATTAGAATATTGGGTAACATTTTAGCCCAGCAGTACTCCCTTTTAAGCCCTCAAGTGTCATTCTAGCTTTGGTTTCCCCAGACTTGTGAGAATAGACTTACTTGTGCTTCTAAATCAGCATTTCTCCTCTTGGGATACTAGTTCCTCAAGATGATCCATGAAAATAAAAGTTTTATCATTAAATTAGTTTGGGAAATGCTGCACAAGGTAGCTCTCTAGCCCATTCTCAAATGAACACAGTACATATTAGCATATTAAAGTCTGTGAGAAGTTCTACATCCTAAGGATGGGGAAACTTAGCCCTTAGGTTGTAATTCTATTTTAAACAAAATTTAAATCCTGTCTGATTTTGTTTAACCGAGCATTTACTAAGTTTCCTTGAACATCAGCCACTTTTTATGTGCATTACACACACACACACGCACACACACGCACACACACAGAACAGTCCTATCAGTATTCTAGAATACTGATAATGTAGCACTAATCTGTATTAACCTGTAGTTCTCTATCTGTTCCAGATTGTCATACAGCTGGTTTTTTAACATTTTCATACTCCTTTATATTTAACAACTGTCTCCTGCCTATGTTCTGTCATAATTACTTACTGCCTAATCATATAAATGTTTTATTATGTTGGTTTAAAGTGGAAAACAGAATTTTTAGCTTAATGACATGGAGTGTGGCAGATGTCGAGATACAGATCATTTTACTCTCCTAGTAAAATCTAGAGAGAAATCATTTTGTATGTATGTTTGATGACAGTCCACACAAGAGGATTGGAGATTTTTTATATGATATATATGTTAGGGGTGAGCGATAAATTAAAAATAACAGATGATCTGTTTAGTCTCTGCATGATCACTTCTGAAGCAGTCATCAAACTTTCTTAATATTCTTTTGAGGCTAGTTCACAAGGACTGCTGTGCCATAGACCTGTACTGTCTAGTTCACTAGCCACTAGTTACATGTGGCTATTAAGGACTTGAAATTGAGAAATACTCTAAGTGAAAATGCCTACTGGATTTCAAAGTCTTAATATCAAGAAAGAATCTAAAATATCTCCAAGTTTTTTATATTGATTATATATTGAAATGGTAATACTTGGACATTTTAATAATAAAATATATTAAAAGAACTTTTGTCTTTTTGTTTCTCAGTGTCACTGGTAGATAACTTAAGATTTCTGATGGGACCTATATTATATTTCTATTGTATAGTGAGATTGTATTCATGATTCTTATGAATTAATAGGTCTCAGAGACCAAACCTTATTATTGAAGTTTTTATAAAGCTTTCTGCCTCAGGGAAAACTTCTGGGGAGGGATGTGTGTATGTGTGTGTGTGTCTTACAAACAAGAGATCTTTATCTGTCTGTCTCAAGTATCCCAGCAGACATTCCTAGATGGAATCATGCCTTAGGCATAGGGAGAAAGATGAAACAGCTAAACCTTTGTAGTTACTATTAGTAAATCATTTTACCTATTTCCATTAATAACTATTCTACTTTTGTGGTGCTGAGGATCAAACCCAGAGCCTCACACATACTAGGCAAGTGCTCTACCACTGAGCACATCCCATACCACTCTTCTGCCTTTACAATATAGCAGTCTTGATATCTTCCTCTCTAAAGCATCATTTGAACATTGAGGAGATCAGAAAATAATTTTTTAATCTCTTTAAGTAGCCTTCTGCCTTATAAATTGAAACACCATTTTTAAGTCTGGCTTTCTTTCCATCTTTGGTTCTCTTCCTCCTTTCTGGGAGAGAATTTTAGTATTAACCATCAGATTGATTTTCATGGTTTTTTGCCTTTCATTATGAGAACAAGTACTGTGATTTACAGAGTTTAAGTGGAGGACAAATGGACATTGAAATTGGTGAATTCATCTTTTGGATCAAATATTTCAGATATCAACCCTGTACTGTCCTAATAAATTCCAGAAAAAGGTAATAAGTCATGTCTTATAAGTATACTTAAAGACCACTTTGATTGCACTTTTAAGAAATGTTCTTATATTAATTTATATGAGACATTGGCATACTCTTTAATCTGCACATCAATCATCATTACCTGATTCTGCCATCTTAGAAAAAACTTATTTTAACTTAAGTTATCATTCCAATGGTGGTTTCCTTCTCTCATAATCTCAGTTAAACATCTACTAATAAATATTTAATGCTTTTCAATTAGCTTGTTTGTTTCTTTTATTATTTTTGTTTGGTTGGGGCTTTTTTGTTTTTGTTTTTTTGAAACACAGTCTCACTATATAGACAGGCTGCATTGAAACTCACTATGTAGCCCAGGTTGACCTTGAACTTTCGATCCCCCTGCCTCAGCCTCCTAAAATGCTAGAATTATAGGTGTACATCACCACACTTAGTTGCTTTTCAGTTTAAAAAGACTTGTGCAGGCATAGCACATCACCTGTTGGTGACGCCTAAGATATATTCAAAGAAGATGAAGTTACTTTTATTCTCTTGGAGGTTTTTTTGTTTGCTTTTTTTGCTAATGTAAAGACTGGCCTAATCTTTGGCTTAGCTTTCTCATAATGTAACATGAGAAGATACTAAGTACATGGCTGTATAAACTATTCTTCTGAAACTGGGCAGCAGGGGGTATAAGAGTTATATTTTCCCCACTAGGCCATCAAATGACATTATGCCACCCCATGTTTCAGTTTGTTTTTAAATGTTATATATAGATTTTGTAAAATGTAAGCATTAACAAAAAGTATAAAAAGCTTTTTAAAAGTTTGAAAAGAAAGTGAAATGTCAGCTGGCACAGAAATAGGCATGCCAATCAGTGGAACAGAACAGAAATTCCAGATATACATCCACACAGCTACAGCCACCTGATGTTCAACAAAGGTACCAAAGGCGCACCTTAAAGAAAAGATAGTCTTTTTAACAAATGGTGCTGGGAAAACTGGATGTCCAGTTGTGGAAGAATGTAAGTAGACCTGTATCTCTTGGTCTGTATGAAAATCAACTCAGAATGGATCAGAGATCTCAGCATTACCAGACCCCTTAAAACTCTAAGAAGAAAATGTAGGAAACACACACCAGTACATAGGCATAGGCAAGACTTTCTTAACAAGATTTCAATAGCCCACACAACTGCTCCAAGAATTGACACACGAGGTTACATAAAATTAAAAAGCTTTTGCACAGCAAAGGAAACAATGGAATAAAGGGAGAACCCACAGAACAGGAGAAAATCTTTGTGTCCTGTACATCTGACAGAGGATTAATATCTATGATACACAAAGAACTCAAGAGATTAAACACCAAAGTAACAAATAATCCAGTAAATGCATAGACAGTGAAACCAAACAGTTCTCAGAAGAAGAAGTACAAATGGCCACTAAACACATGAAAAAATTACCAATATTTTTAGCCATCAGTGAAATACAAATCAAAACTACACTGAGATTCCATCTCACTCCAGTCAGAATGCTAATGTCAACAAAACAAACAACAAATGCTGGCAAAGATGCTGGGGGGAAGAAAGGAACCCTTTTACATTGCTGATGGGACTTGAAATTAGTTCAGCCATCAAATCAATATGGAGGTACCTCAGAAAACTAAAAATAGAGCTACCCTATGCTCCAACTCTACTACTAGGAATATACTCAAAGGACAAGAAGTCATGCTCCAGGGACACCTGCATTTCCATGTCTATTGCAGCAATCTTCACAATTGCAAAGGAATGGAATCAGCCTAGATGTCCATTAATAAATGATTGTATAAAAATGTGGTGTATAATATATACAATGGAATATCATTCAGTGTAAAGAAGAATAAAATTATGTTATATACAGCAAAATGGATAGAACTGAAGACTATCATTTTAAGTGAAATAACCCATACTCAAAAAAAAAAAAAACAAAAACCATGTGTTCTCACGCCTATGTGGAAGCCAGATGTACCTTAAAGAAGAAAAATACACACACACACACACACACACACACACACACAGAGTTGTACTTATCTAAGATTGGAAAATACAACTGGACCCAACATGATAGGGGAGGGGACAAGGGAGGTAAAGCGTGATGGGAAAGGTGGGAGGGAGAAGGGGAACAGCATAGAGGGAGAAAGAAAGAAAAAGTACAAAATACAGGATGTAGCTCTATGAAAATCAAATAGATAAATACTATACCTCAAATATATACAATTATTACATCCTAGTAAAAAATTTTTAATAAAATGTTTAAGGAGATGGAAGTGTCAACAACCCTGATTTGATAATTATACACTGTATATATGAACTGAATTATTAGTCTGTTTCCCATAAATATGTATAATTAAAATAAAAAATTTTTTAAAGCAATTGAAACCTCAAAATCTAGTTTTTAAGAGAAAACCGTCACCCGTACAGATGGATCTCTGTTAGTGCACCTGCTTCCTGGTTCATTACATTACCTGTTCCATAGACTAAGTAAATTTGCCTGTATTTGGAACCTGTATTTGCCTCTCAGATCTACACTTGGGGCATTGAAGCTCAGCAGTGTAGGTCTTACGGGCTAGCCAGAACTTTCATCAAGCTCATCTACTGGCAGTATGTACTAGATTTATGGATTTATGCAGAAGGAAGTCCCCAAATCTGAGACTGGGGCACAAACTGTTCCTCATTGAAATCCCAGGGTAAATTATTGTGGTGGTGTTAGGTACGGTCAAGTCATATCCTACTCATAGTGACTCTCATAGGCTTTTCAATGGCTAATTGTTTCAGGATTGCGTTGGAAGTGGATTGCTACGTCCTTCTCCCATTTTTGTGCTGCTGGTAATCGAACTCAGGACTTCAGAGACTGCAGAGCAGTGCTCTACCAACTGAGCTAAATCCCATCCCCCAGGGCAAATTAGAGGCACGGTTGTCAGGTGTATCTGCTGCATTTTTACTGGATAATGGGGCCAAATAAAAATGTGTGACATTGAACAAGCCATTTAATTTTTTGGATCCTCTGTTTCCGTATCTTTAAATCAAAGGTTTAGACTCGATTTAGTCTTGCATAGCATTTATTAAGAACTATTACATACTTGTTATTGCAATATGGCTTTTATATAAATCGTCTCGTTTAATCTTTACAAAAAAATGTGGAGGAGGCATAGGATGCCTCAGGAAAAAATGATTCATCTAAGTGAAGAGTATGTAACTAATAGTTGCAGAACTGGAATTCTTCCTTTCAAAACCCATGGGTTGTTTTTCTGGCTATGTATATACCATGGTGTTTTTTTACTAGGTGAGTTTATTTGAAGATTTCTTTTTAACTTTAAAAAGTGTTATGAGTAAATGCTTTCTTATTACATGTTTATCTGCACATTTGAATTCTGTTGACTCTGAACTTTAATTATCAACCTGAAAATATATTTGCATTGAAAGAAACTGGGGAAATATTAGATTGAGACTAAAGAATAGCAAAATTTGTTCAGTATCTTGCCTCAAGATACAGTTGTTTACAGTCCTTTTAGAACAAATTAGCTAGTTGTATATAAATATTATAATGCCAAAATTCAGCATTTAGAGCAAGTAGTTAGTATATAATGAAAGATGCCTATATATGGAAGGACAGCAGAAGAGGGAAAATAACTCACTAGAAAGTAAAAATGAGTCATTATAATCTAAACTTTCACATACTACTAACATACTCTTTCAGCATCATTCCATGGCTGCTTAGTAAACATTAAGCCATAATGGTTTTAGTATAGTGGCTGAATCTGCAGTTCTTAGTTTTCTGTATTGTCCTGTAAAGTTTATTTCATACTTTAAGCAACAACAGGTTTTTAAGTCTCAAACTAGAGTCTTAACGGTAGGACCTACATGGCAGATGTTCTTTTCTTTTTTTTAAAG
The DNA here is from genome assembly GCA_007922755.1 of Pedetes capensis. Classification (NCBI taxonomy): domain Eukaryota; kingdom Metazoa; phylum Chordata; class Mammalia; order Rodentia; family Pedetidae; genus Pedetes; species Pedetes capensis. Next base: position 35,689 of record VMDO01016422.1, on the reverse strand, counting down.
AACCTATTAAGCATTTCTCCCATTTCAAACTTTACATTGTGAAAATTTTTAAATTAAAGGAGAGAAACCTACAGTGAACTTTCACATCTCTATTATTCAACATTAATAATTAGTTTCATAGCTCATAGCCTCACCCATAGTCCCTCCATTGGTCATTTTGAAGGAAATCCAAGAACCATATGGTTTTGTATGAAAATAAATATGACTGGGGTTAACACACCAAAAGAATAACAGTAATTTCTTAATAATATCAGCAAACAGTGCTCAAATGTCTGCATGTGTCTAATTTTTTGTTTTTGTTTTTTACATTCCTGAGAATGGTAACTTCTAGATAGTGGTCATCACTGAAGAAGGGATGTTGGAATGAAATTGGAAAAGGTCTCATCTACGATTCAGTATCTTTGGAATTTCTTAATTTAAAAGATAAGAAAGCATGTTGTTGTTGTTAGGTGCCGTAAGCGACCCTCAGGGTTTTCAAGATTGCCTTGGGAGTGGGTTGCCACATTCTTCTCCCACTTTTGCAGTGCTGGGAATCAAACTTGGGACCTCAGAGACTACAGAGCAGTGCTCTACCAACTGAGCTAAATCCCAACCCATAAGAAAGCGTTGTTGTTGTTGTTGTTGTTGTTGTTGTTAGGTGCCATTGAGTCAGTATCCAACTCATAGCAACCCTCACAGGGTTTTCAATGGCTGACTGTTTCGGGATTGCCTTGGGAGTGGATTGCCAGGCCCTTCTCCCATTTTTGCACTGTGGGAATTGAACTCAGGACCTCAGAGACTGCAGTGCAGTGCTCTACCAACTGAGCCAAATCCCAGCATAGGAAATACTAAATCAATAAATGGAACACTGTCACTAAGAAGTTGAAAGTTGAGTTTTATTAATATGATCAATAAATCAAATCACAAGTTATCTAGTGATAAAGTTCATTCTTCTGATTGAAATTAGTTTCTATGTTTAGAACAAACAAAATTGATTTTATGATAAAATTAACAACCTGAACATCCTCTGTCAAGAGCAAATTTAAACCTTTGAAGTGAGTCATTTGTAGACTGTTGTGTGTGTATATTGGGGACCTTCTGAACCATGACTCAGCACATACTTTGTGGAATTATTTTGTTTTTTTCAATCTAGTCAAAACTGTTAACTTGAAATATATGAAAATATGTGGGATGGTTGTGGTTATTAGTGTCTGGGAAGTACTACTGACATTTAGTAGGCACCATGTAGTGATGCCATACATCCTGTAATACACGGGACAAACCTGTAAAGAAGAATGCCACCCAAAATGCCAGTGCCCCTGTGGAGGGACTTTCATAGTACAAATGTTAAAAAATGTATTAGGCAATTTCATGGTCCATCATTGACTGAAGCATCATTATGTAGCATATGACATACGTCCCCTGAAGGTTCATAAGAGCAAGCAAGCACCATGAATTCTGGCTGTTTTATAAGCAGTTTGGGTTACAAAAAGAAGCAGAATTGGTACTTCAAGTTGTGTTTGTTGATTAGGCACTAGGAGAATACAAATGAGTTTTTTCTTTTATGATCCTCATTATTATTATTATTATTATTATTATTATTATTATTATTATTGCAGTACTGGGGGGTGAACTCAGGGCCTCGCACTTGCATGCTTTGTGCAAGTGCTGTACCACTTGTTTTTTGTTTTGTTTTTTTTTTTAGCTTTTTGAGACAGGGTCTCACTAAATTACGCAGATTGCATCTGGTCTTGAACTTGCCATCCTCTTGGCTCCACCTCCCAGGTTGCTGGGATTACAGGTGTGCACCACCATGTCCAGTGATCCTAATTATTTTTTTATTGAGGTAAAATTTATATAACATAAAATTAACTACTTAAGGTGTACTATTCAGTGGTTTTCCGTACATTTACAATGTTGGGTAACTATCACCTCTATCTAATTCCACATCATTTTCATCATCTTAAGAGAAACCCTGTATGCCACTCTCCATTTCTCCCTCTCCTCCAAGGCCTTGAAAACAACCAGACTTCTTTCTTTCTCTAGATATAGTTATTCTGGGTATTTAAGATACATGAGATATACAATGTGACTTTTTGTATCTGCCCTTTTTTGCATTAAGTTTCAAAATTCATCCATGTTATAGCATATATTCATACTTAATTCCTTTTATGGTTGAGTAATATTTCATCATAATGATTTACCACATTTTGTTCATTCATTCATTGATGGGCATGTGGACTATTTCCACTTTTTGACCTTTCAAATAATGATATTATGAACATTTGTTATAAAAGTTTTGAGCTGGGTGTGATGGCACATGCCTGTAATCCCAGCAACTGGGGAGGCAGAGGCAAGAAGATTGCAAGTTCAAGACCTGAGGCAGTCTGCATAATTTAGCGAGACTCTGTCTCCAAAACTATAAAAATGGGCTGGGAGTCTCAAGACAGAAAATAAAAAAGGGGCTGGGGATGCAGATCAGTGGTAGAGCACTTGCAAAATATGTGTGAGACCTTGGGTTCAGCCTCCCAGTACAGAAAAGAAAAGTAAAGAAAAGAAGTATAACCAACGTGCAAAGAAAGAAGAGAAAAAGACATCATACAAAAAGCTGAATTAAAACTAAAAGCGGAGCCAGACATGGTGGTACATGCCTGTAATCCTTGCATTAGGGAGGCTGAAGCAGGAGGATCATGAGTTTAAGGCCAACCTGGGCCATATAATGAGACCCTGTCTCAAAAAGCAAACCAAACCAACATACAGACAACAACAAACCCTGTAAAAATGCCCAAATCAGAAAAGTTAGAAAAACAGTAAAAGGCCAAAATAGGAAAAAAGGACAAGAAATGATGATCAGAGACAAATATGGCAGATATTAATCCAATTATATCAATAATCTCTTTGAACATTAACAATCTAAATGCACTGCTTCAAATTCAGAGATTGTCAGGGTGAATCAAAAAACAAGACCAAACTAGTTATATGTTGGCTATAAAACAGTTGCCTGCAGCCATAGCCCTGTGGCATCCGATCCTTTCAGATCTTGGAAGCTAAGTAGTTGGGCCTGGTGAGTACTTAGATGGGAGACCGCCTTGGGAACACCAGGTGCTGTAGGCTTGGGAGAAGGACCTGGCAACCCACTCCTAATCAATCCGCCATTGAAAACCCTATGAATAGCAGAGAAGCACTAACAATAGTGTTTCCCCTGTTGTACGTAGGGTCACTATGAGTTGGATACCAACTCCACGGCACCTAACAACAGCATAAGACAATTATATTAAGTATAAAGATACATGTAGATTAAAAATGGAGAAAAATATACACTAACACTAATCAAAATAAAGCAGGAGTTATATTAATTTCAGATAGATCATATTTTAAAGCAAGGAAAGTTATGAAGGATAAAGAAAGATATTTCTTAATGATAAAAGGGTCATTTTTCCAAGAAGACTTCTGTTGCTTTGCAACAGAACATTAAATTATGTGAGGCAAAAATTAATAAAACTTAAAGGAGAAATAGATGAATCTGCATTTATTGTTGGAGATTTTGACAGCCCTGTATCAGACGTAAATAGTTTGGCAGTTATAAAATCAGTAAGGATATAGTTGATCTCAACACCACCATCTATCAGTTGGATATAATGAACATGTATAGTGCACTTCATCCAACAATAGAATATATATTCTTCTAACACTCATTTAGAACATTCACCAAGATAGATAAAATTCTGAGCCATAAAACACACCTTAACAAATTTAAAAGAATATAATTCATATAATGCTTACTCTCAGATCATGATAGAATTAACCTAGAAATCAAAACCAGAATGATCAACTGGAAAACATAATACTATGAGAGCCAGGCATGGCAAATTCAAACAACAATGACATAGTTCTAGATACCTATTAGATTGGCCAAAATTCAGAACATTGGTGAAATTAAATGCTGGCAAGGATATGGACCAATAGGGAACTCTTCTTGTGTGTTGCTGGTTGTTGTTGTTGTTGTTGTTAGGTGCCGTCAAGTTGGTATCCGACTCATAGCGACCCTCATAGGGTTTTCAATGGCTGTTTCGGGATTGCCTTGGGAGTGGATTGCCAGGTCCTTCTCCCACTTTTGCGGTGCTGGGAATTGAACTTGGAACCTCAGAGACTTCAGCGCAGTGTTCTACCAACTGAGCTAAATCCCAGCCCGCATTGCTGGTAGCAATGCAAAATAGTACAGACACCTTGGAGGACAATTTGGCTACTTCTTTAAAAATTAAATATATTCTAAACTATATAACCTAGCAATCATACTCTAGTGTTTTCACAAAGGAGCTGAAACTTACGTCCACACAAAAGCATGTACATGAATGTTTATGTCGGATTTATTCATAATTGCAAAAATATGATAGCAACAACTTGAAACACTCTCAGAAAGTGAACGGATAAATCTAGATAATGGACTATTGTTGTTGTTGTTGTTAGGTGCTGTCAAGTGGAGTCACATTCATAGCAACCCTATATACAGCAGAATGAAACACTCCCCAATTCTGTGCCAAGCACAAGATCTTATTTATGTTTAAGCCCATTGTTGTAGACACTGTGTCAATCTGTCTGGTGGAGGGTTTTCCTCATTTTCATTGGCCTGCTACTCTCCCAAATATGATGTCTTTCTCCAAGGATTGGTTCCTCCTGACTACATGTCCAAAATACGTAAGGCACAGTCTAGTCATCCTTGCTTCTAAGGAGCACTCTAGTTGCCCTTCTTTTAGGACAGCTCTGTGTTTTTTTTGTTGTTGTTGTTTGTTTGTTTGTTTTGGCAGTCCATGGCATATTCAATAATCATTTCCAGCACCATAATTCAAAAGCATCAATTCTTCTCCTGTCTCACTTGTTCAATGTCCAGCTTTCACAACCGTATGATGTGACTGAAAATACCATGGCATGAGTCATGTGCACCTTTGTCTTCAATATGACATCTTTTCGGTACTCTAAAGAGATCTTTTGCCACAGCTTTTCCCAAAGCAATGTGTCTTTTGATTTCTTGACTGCCGCTTCCATGCGTGTTGATTATAGAACCATGTAAAGCAAAATCATGGAAAATCTCAGTCTTTTCTCCATTTATTGTGAAGTTGCATACTGGTCCAGTTGTAAGGATTTTTGTTTTGTTGATGTATAGTGGCAATTCATGCTGAAGGCCATGTTCTTTGACCTTCATCAGTAAATGTTTTAAATCCTCTTCACTTTCAGCAAGCAGAGTTGTGTCATCTCCATAACACAAGTTGTTAATGAGACTTCCTCCAATCGTGATACTGTGTTCTTCCTCATAAAGTCCAGGTTCTTGGATTATTTGCTCATCATATAAATTGAAGAGATATGGTGAAAGTGTACACCACTGGCACACACCTTTCTCTACTTTAAACCAGGCAGTGTTTCCTGGTTCTATTCAAACAACTGCCTCCTGGTTCATGTACAGATTCCTCATGAGTATAATTAGGTTCCCTGGTATTCCCATTTTTCGAAGTGTTATCCATAATTTGTTATGATCCATACAGACAAATGCCTTTGCATAAGTCAGCAAAACATAGATGGACATCTTTCTGATATTCTCTGCTTTTGGCTAATATCCACCTGACATCAGCAGTGATATCCCTGGCTCCCCACCCTCTTCTTTATCAAGCTTGATTTTCTAGCAGTTCCCTATCTATATACTGCAGTCACTTTTGAATGATCTTTAGTAAAATTTTGCTTGTGTGTGATATTAATAATATTGTTCAATAGTTTCCACATTGAATTGGATCCCCTTTTTTGGGAATAGGCACAAATATGGATCTCTTCAAGTCAGTTGGCCAGGTAGCTGTTTTCCAAATCTGTTGGCATAAACATGTTAGCACCTCCAGTGCTGCATCTATTTGTTGAAACATCTCTATTGGTATTCCATCAATTCCTGGAGCCTTGTGTTTTGCCAGTTCCTTCATGGCAGCCTCCACTTTGTCCTCTAGTACCATTGGTTCTTCATCATATGCAACTTCTTGAAATGGTTAGAACAAGTGTATTCCTGAGGCAATCCCCAAACAATCAGCGATTGAAAACCCTATGAGGATCACTTTGGGTTGGACCTGACTTGACGACACCTAACGACAACAAAACAAAATTTTATATTCTTGTGTGAGCAAATAAAGCTTAAGTAAATACAGGTTGAGCATACTCAATGTAAAAAACCTGGTTTCTTTTTTTTTTTTTTTTTCTTTTTGGTACTTGTGGTTTGAACTAGGGCATCACAAGAACTTTGCAACTGCCCTACGACATGGCTGCACTGCCAGCCCGATTTTTAATTTTTTGTATTTGGAGACAGGGTCTCACTAAGTTACACAGGCTGCCTCTAGGCTTAAACTTGTGATCCCCCTACCTCCACCTCCTGAGTCACTGGGATTAGAGACATGCACCACCATGCCCAGCTGAAAATCTTAATTTTGAAATGTTCCAAAATCCAGAATATTTGGATGCTGACATGATGCCACAGTTGGAAAGTTCCATATCTGACCTCATGTGACAGTGTATAGTCAAAATACAGGCAAGCTGGGCCCTGTGGCACATGCCTATAATCCCAACTACTCAGGAAGCCGAGGGAGAGGGTGTGAGTTTGAAGCAGAGGCAACCTGTATAACTTAGCAAGACCCTGTCTCAATTTTTTTTTAAAGTTAAAAAGGGGTTGGAGGTATAGCTCAGTGGTAGTGCACTTGCCTAGCATGTGCACAGCCCTGGGTTTGCCCCTGTTAGGGGATGGGAAGGGAATGCAGGCACAGTAAAATACTGTATAAAATTGCCTTCGGGCTATATGTTGTTGTTGTTGTTCTTGTTCTTGTTAAGAATTGTAGAGTTGGTATCCAACTCATAGCACCCTATGTACAAGGCAAAGCACTATTGTCAGTGCTTCTCTGCTATTCATAGGGTTTTCAATGGCTGATTTTTGGGGGAGAGTGGGCTGTCACGTCCTTATCCCAAGCCTATAGTACCTGGTGTTCCCAGGTGATCTTCTATCCAGGTACTCACCAGGCCCAATCCTGCTTAGCTTCTGAGGTCCAATGGGATTGGACTCCACAGTCATATGGCTATAGGCATTTAGGCTGTATCTATGGTATATATTTAAAAGTAAATGAATTGCCTAATGAGACTTGGGTCCCATCTCCAAGATATCTCATTTTACTTATCTATCTATCTATCTACCAATAGATATACTTTTGTGGTTATTAAGTGCCATTGATTCAGATCTGACTCATAGTAACCCTAAATATAGCAGAATGAAACACTCCTCAACACTGTGCCATGCACATGATCTTTCTCTGTTTGAGCCCACTGTTGCAGCCACCACTTTTCTTTGCATTTTGAGTCATGCCACATCAGCAAAAGAAGATCCTGGGGCTTTACTCCATTCTCATCTTTAAGGTTGACTCTACATTGGGGAGGCAACTTTTCCCTAGTCATTTCTTAACTGCCTTCCAGCCTGGGGGGCTCATTTTCTGGCACTATATTGGACAGTGCATTTCTGCTATTCTTAGGGTTTTCAAAGGCTGATTGTTTCAGGAGTGGGCTGCCAGGTCCTTCTCCCTAGTCTGTCTTAGTCTGTAAGCACAGCTGAAACCTGTCCACCATGAGTTATTGTTGTTGTTGTTGTTAGGTGCCATCTAGTCGGTATCCGACTCATAGCAACCCTCATAGGGTTTTCAATGGCTGAGTGCTTCGGGATTGCCTTGGGAGTGGATTGCCAGGCCCTTCTCCCATTTTTGCGGTGCTGGGAATTGAACTCAGGGCCTCAGAGACTGCAGCGCAGTGCTCTACCCACTGAGCTAAATCCCAGCCCTCCACCATGAGTGGCCTGCTGGTATCTGAAATATCCGTGGCATAGCTTTCAGCATCACAGCAACACACAAGTCCCACCTCCAGCACAGCACATGGGCAGACGTGGGGAATAGATATGCAGATGTCCTCAAATGTAAAAAATTCTGAAATCCCAAACATTTCTGGTACCAAGCATTTTGGATAAGGGATATTCAGCCTGTTATTCACACTTATTATGGGCAAGTATAAGTAAAATTACATCTAACTGTAATGTACTGTGAGCTGAGTTACATTCAGCAAAAGGGATCTGAAGTCAGTGTATTTTTAGCAGAATTATTTCATAGGGGCTGAAGCTAAGAGTTTGTCTAATTGGTCCTGACAAGGCTAGAACCCAAGGGCTTCTTATAATTCATATATTACAGCATACTTCCCATCTCTCAAATTTTCCGTGGGTGAAATCTAGTGCAGTATTTAGACACCTGTTGCTGCAACAGAAGAAATTTGGATCAAGTATTTAGGAATTAAATCATTCTGACTTCAGACTTTAGGACTCCAAACAAATGTAAAAGTAGTATTGAATTTTGGATGGAGACCAAACTTGGTGCTGGAAAGCAAAAGTGGGACTCTCTTTAAATGGTATCATTTATAATTTAAAAATGGTTTTTAACAATTTGTTGAAACTTGGGAAATAGAAATTTCTAAGTGTTTATAGTATGCAAGGACAAGGTAAGCAAGGTATTTAAAGATTTTTCCAGGTATGGTTGGGTTTTGTTTTGTCATGTTTTGTTTCTTCATATTTTGCAAAAGGATATGGCTCTGTAGCCCAGGCTGGCTTGAACTGGGCAGTCCTCTCCTGCCTTAGCCTCCCGAGTAGTGGGATTACAGGGGAATGCCACCATGCCCCTATAATTTGGCCCATGAGTGCCAATTTATTTATTGTATCATGTTCAAATCTGAAGGAAGGGAACAATTACGTGGTATTTTCGTAAAGTGTTTGAGATAAAGTAGGCTTAGATTAAGGTGATCTTTTCTTTGTTTTTCATTTTTAATATTAAAACATATGCTTCCTGAAATTCACTATCTATTTTATGTAGCCTCTTCTGATGACAAAATTTTACCCAGCTTCACTCTGCCGTTTGATTTAGGAAAAAACAAAATATGCTTTCTCAAACTCTCTCTGTTGCTTACATTTTTATTTTTATTTGCTTTATTTGCTAATGTTTCCCATTTTTCCCTACTCAGTCTAGGATTAAGGTTTACTGTGTAATATTCTGATGATCTGACTTGATATACAAAGCTTAAACTGAAAGACTTAGGAGATCAGTGGTTGGTGATAGTTTTGATGGGACAGAAAAACCATGATACTGATAGTTTGTTGCTGTTTTTATCTAAAACTGAAATGCTAGATTGATACTATTTAATTAAAATCTTCACAGAAAGATTTTTTTTTTTTTTAACCCAGGGCCTTGTGCATGATAGGTGAGCACTCTTCCACAGAGCTACACCTCCGGCCCATGTTAATGTTAAATATTCATTATCATTTGAGCAAGTTATTTGCATGTAAAATTAAATGTTTTCAAAAATAACAATGAACAATTATAGAATATTATAAAGTCAAATATCTGCCTTTTTAAAAAGCTTTTGAAGGCTCAAATATTCATCAGTGGTTCACTGTTGAGTGGTAAAGGTATTTTTATGTATGTTTTTCCAGCTGCTTAAACATTTTCTTAATCTTAACTAGTCAGAATAGTGATAAAAAGACAGTTAATTCAAAATATATTCCTCTGACTCTTTCATTCACAGATAATCCTGTTTCCTGTTACCTTTGAGGGTTTTTTAATTTAAATTTTCATATATTTTTCATTTTTCATTGAAATTGTAGATGGTTATAGTATAATGAATCAAAAACTATTACAGGATTTGGCAAAAAAAAAAAAAAAAAAAAAACCCACACAGTTCTATAACCACTAACTCATTGCCCATCGTAGAGAACAAGGGGAATCTTCCCTTGCTCCCTTATCTCCTTACAGTGACGTATATTGTCCTGTGGGAACCACAGAGGAAGGAAGCCTTGCTGATAGAATGCCTGAAGGCCAGCTTCCATCGTTAATTGCAGAGAGTAGAGAGTGAATTTGGAAGGGCAAGCAGAAAATATCCAGTGTAATGGTTTTAATTTTTCTAAAACTTCTCTTTTTAGTTCTCTGAATTTTCTTGTTTCATGAAACATACATGTACAATATCTAGTTTTTGTGTCTTAAGTTCAGTGTCTTCTCTGACCTATGAGAAACTTTAATTTTTTTCCTTCTTTGTGCATGCTTTTTTTCTTCCAAGTAAGGGTTTTACCCCTTTTTAAGGGGACTGTCTTTCATATTAGAGATTTTCCCCACTTGTCTACATGTAGAAGAGGGTTCTGCTGTCTGGTCAGTTATTCTGGACTGGGGTCTGCAAATTTACATTTTTGACTCTTTCTCAGGTATACTGTTTCTGTTAGTCCAGGAATGGTATTTTAAGAACTACTTTCTTAGGAGATGATCTTGCGATTCACATCTATGGAAAAGATTGGGCTGGAAGGAAGCAGTTTTGGCAGAGGGAAGGTTGAACTGCAATGCTGGAGAATTATGAAGCTGGAATAACCCATCATAGTTGTCCCAAGTTGGGGCAAAGTACTGGGCCTTTATACCCCCATGTTGTTGAGTCTCTGGTGCTGGGCAGTTTCTGGAAAGGGTTGTGACCTTGAGGAGTGAAGTTTTCTGTTGTCTACACAACCACCATATCCATGGAGGGCAGACACTGAGAGCTTTCTGCTGGAAGCACTCCCAGCAACTGGGGCACAAAGTCCTTCTTTTCTGAAAAAGGGAGTCAGGATGTTGCATCACAGGGTCCATATATGTTTCTTCCCAGTCATCCAGTCCCAAACACTATCTCCCAGCTACTTTTTCTAATTTCTCTTTAGAATAGATTAATTTTGCTTATTCTATACCCTCACATAAATGGGATCATATAGAATCAGTTTTTCTGTGTGACTTATTTGTGTTAGTGTGATATTCATTGGGTTCATCTGTATTCTTCTTTGTATCAGCTTTTTTTCTTTTTATTGCTAAGTAATATTTTGTTGTATGAATATGCCACAAAGTGTTTAATCTGTTGTATCTATCCCATTTAGATCATTTCCAATTTGTGGCTATTATGAATAGATTTCATGAACATTTTTCTTGTGAACGTATTGATAGGACATACAGCTTTATTTCTCTTGGATAAATACCTAGGATAAATTTATGTTTAACTGCTAAACTTTTGCAACGTGATTTTGCCTTTCACATTCCCACCAGAAATGCATGAATTTGATTGTTCCAAATCCTTGCCAACATTTCATGTTCTTACTGTTTTTAATTTTAGCCATCCTAGTTGTATGTAGTGCCTGCATCTATACCACATGGTGACCCATCCCTTCAGATCTCAGAAACTAAGCAGGGTCGGACCTGGTTAGTACTTGGATGGGAGACTGCCCGGGAAAACTGGATGCTGTAGACTTGGGAGAAGGACCTGGAAACCCACTCCCCAAAAAAACAAAAAAGAATCAGCCAGTGAAACCCTTATGAATAGCAGAGAAGCACTGACAATAGTGCTGGGCATGGCACAGTGTTGGGTAGTGTTTCATCTGTTGTATATAAGGTTACTGTGAGTCAGTCCCAACTCAACGGCACCTAACAATGAGTGGTATATAGTAGTATATCATTGTGATTTTTATTTGCATTTCCATGGTAACTAATGGAGATCATTTTTTCATGTGCCTATTGCATATTTGTATATCCTTGATTTGTGAAATTTTTACTCCAGTTGTTTGCTCAGTTAGTAATTGGGTTACCTGTACTTACTATTGAGTTATAGGAATTCCTTATATATTCTTTGTGTAAGTCTTTTGTCAGATATATTTTACAAATATTTTCTTTTAGTCAGTGGCTTATTTTTTTAATGTTTTTCAACAAATAGAAGTTGATTTTCATTTTGATGATATGTTTGTTTATTTTTTAAAAATGGTCATTGCTTCTCTACCCTAACATATCTTTGTCGGCTCTCAAATCATAGGATTTTTCTATGGTTTCTTCAAAATACATTATAGTTTAAGCTTTTATTGTTTCCATTTAAATTTTCTATAGTGTGAGGTACATTCATTCATGTACAGTTGTATCCAGTTATTACATCAGCATACATTAAAGGATTTTCCTCTGTCCCTTGTTTTGGTGCCTTTCTTGCAAATCAGTTGACTATATAGAAGTCAAATATCATTCATATCACATTTATGTGTTGATCCTTTTGATTGTGATGTGTCTATATGTGATTTTCTTTATAATTTTCTTGTTAGGAGTTTGCTGAATTTCTTGGATTTGTAAGTTTGTGCTTCTCATAAAATTAGGGAAAAATTTGGCCATTTATTAAATATTTTTGTCTCATCTCTTCTGTCCTATTGCATATGGTTAGACCATTTGATATTATACCATAAATTCCTGAGATTCTGTTTATTATTTTAAAATGTTTTCTTTTTCCTTTAGAGTTAGTAAGCTCTGTTGATTTTCCAGTTAAGTGACTCTTTTTCTGCTATTTGATCTCCTATTAAGTCATCCAATGAATTTTTCATTTTAATTATACTCTTTAAATTCTAGAACTTCCCCTTAGTTCTTTTTCATAGCTTCCATTTTTCAGTTGAGACTTCCCCATATGTACATTTGTTTATGACTATATTTTCTTTTAAATACTTAAACATATTTCTTGTATTCAAGAATTATAAATTCTTGCTTGGAAGACCTCTGCTAATTCTGACATATCTAGATCATTTAGGATTTGCTTCCTTTGAGCTACTTTTTCTTTTTACTCCAGGTCTTTATTTTCTGTTCCTTTAGTAAATTTTGCTTATGTAATAGGTGATATATGGTAAACTTTGGATTCTGTTATTTTTCTCTGATGAGTTGAATTTTTGTCAAAATAGACATTTAATGTGGCTAGATTCAAACTCCCACTTTGTTCTGTGACAAGCAACAGCCGGAGTTTCGTCTAAGAACTTTCTCCTTTTCAGCTGTTGCTTTTTGGTGGGAACTTTGGAGTATTCCCCAAACAAGGTCATCCAAATATTTGGACATAATTTATGTAGAAGTTTTGTAGCATCTCCCTTTTTGGATTTCATCTTTCACTTTCCAACTGCTTTTGCTACTCCAAATTTAATTCTTCTTAAGCTGGTTGTTCCATATCCTCAGGCAAAAACCTTATAAAAATTCCACACAGTAGAGTTCTCTTCATTTAAGGATGACCTTCCTCCAGTTGCTACCTGTTTTTGATCAATCTTTTTACTATTTTAACCACAGTATATAATTGTTATGTGTGGCAATGTTACTTTAAGTTACTTTGTCATTATCTGAAACAGTACATGAAAAACATCGCTTTAATTGAAACAATCGAAACATCCAATATTCAAGGAATATTTTAGGAAATTATGAAACCTCCACCAAATGAAATATTGTAATACATTATTAAAAATTTGAAGATTATCAATGTAAATTGCTGTTGATAAAAAATTTAAATAATACCCTGATTTGATTAGTTGTTGTTGTTTGGTGCTATTGAGTCAGATCTGGCTCATAGCGACCCTCATAGGATTTTCAATGGCTTATTGTTTCAGGATTGTTTTGGAAGTGGGCTGCCAGGTCCTTCTCCCAGATTTGATTGTAGTTGTATTCAAAATTGTATATGTTAATGAAACATTCTGAAAGGAACATAAGGGAAGGAGTTTATTGATGAGAGTGGTGGACTTTGGGAGAAGTTTCCAAATATATTCATTCCATTAATATTGATATAAAACTATATATATATATATATTATGAATATATACTGTACATATAGTATATACATATTAACTATACCTTTATTATTAATAAAAATCTTCTGGACAATGTAGTTGAGCTGTTGTGGCCGAATTCTCAACCACATTTAAAATATAAAATATCAAAAAGTATATCTGAAAAAGTATATGCAGAAAGATTTAATTCATGTACACACAAAAAAAAATCAAGAAAGAAGTTCATAGATGCTAATAACAAGAAAAGTAGACAGGTACTAATTCCTAAATGATTCGTAATGATTTTCATGTCTTGATATAGTCCCTAACTGCTTGAGATAGTGTCTTAATGTAGGAAAGTCCAGGCTACATGTTTTGTGACCTCACAGGTATTTGAAACTGATCAGCTATATACAGCTTAGATCCTGAAGAGAAATTTTACCTATAAAATGGGACTGAAAAGAGGAACCCGTAGTCCCAGGAATTTTCAAGTAAGTTTGCTATTTGCCAACGGCATGAGGAAGGATAAATTGTGAGATCCAGAGCCCTCGGACTGTATTACATATGGGGGAAGAGTTTGATTTGATAAACTCCTTGTGGAATAAGAACTCTAAGTCACTAGATAATATAAAAGTTGATCTGGACCCACTAAATCTTTAGAGACTCAACAGAAGCAAATGAGAAACTGCTTCCACAATCCAGAGAACAGAAGACTTCTCTGAAAAATAATCCTTTTTGAAGATATGTTCATAATTTAAAATTTTCAAATCACAAAAGAAAATGATACCAGCTGGTCACCATGGTCCACACCTATAATCCTAACAACTTGAGAGTCTGAGGCAGGCAGTTTACAAGTTGAGGCCAAAGACAGCCTGTGCAACTTAGTGGAGACCTTATCTCAGAATAAAAAAATACAAAAGCTCTGTGGATGCAGTTCAGTGGTGGAGCACCCTAGGTTCAATCCCCTAGGACAACAAAAGAAAAAAAGAGAGGGAGGGAAGAAGGGAGGGAGGGAGGGAGGGAGGGAGAGAGAGAGAGAGAGAGAGAGAGAGAGAGAGAGAGAGAGAGAATGAGAGAGAATAATATGCCAATCCAGGATATATATAGGACTTTCCTGGGAAATAACACTCACATAAAATGAACTCATAATTAAATGATCTATCCTAAGGGAGACTGATCAAAAAGTCCTATCAATAGTAGGTACTAGAAGACAGCAATTAGAAAGGTGATTTAACAAAATTCATCTGAGACAGAATAGAATATAAGGCTGAATGTCCTTAAAGACACTAGGTCAAGGGAAGAGTTCTAGGCCAGAATGCTCCTATTTTGAAGACATTTTCAAGTTATAACTGTTATTAACCTGTGTGCAATTTATTGAAGACTGCTATGCATATAATGGACAAACTGAGTCTTTACTTGAGTCTGTCTAGATGTTTAGAAGTACCCAGGGCTTGTTAAATGTTGTTGTTGTTCTTGTTAGGTGCCGTCGAGTTGGTATCCGACTCATAGCGACCCTACCTATAACAGTTGAAACACTTTGTCTGTACTTTTCTACTATTCATAGGGTTTTCAGTGGTGGATTATTTTGGGAACAGGTTGCCAGGTCCTTCACCCCTACTGTATCTGGTGTTCCCAGATGGTCTCCCATCCAAGTACTAACCAGTCCCAACCCTGCTTAGCTTCCAAGATCTGATGGGATTAGATGCCACAGTGCTATGGCTACAGATGTTAAGTGTACAGGTAGTAAAATATTACCTTGTAAATATTTTTGTGCTGAAACTTATATGAAATACTGTCTTTTAGGAATGGAATTCTGAAACCATCTCTGTGAGCAGTATGGTACTGTCTACCTTGCTCAAGAGAGGGTGGGAGGGAAGCAATCGTAAAAGATAATATATGTGCGTATATACTGGACATTTTCATATGCCATTTTTCTGTATGTTTTATACATTTTGTTTTGCTATATAGATAGTATATATAATGGACAAGTAAGTCCAAAATTTGCATCACTTAGTCTCTAGATGTTAAAGAGGTTGCCAGTGTATGACAAAGTAGTTGGTAAAAATAGCACATTTTTACTTTGTGTTGAAATTTATGGGAAAGCTTGTCTTCTGCAAGTGACCTTTGGATATGAATTTGTTCAACTATCTCTAATTTTAACATATGCTTTAAGGCAGAACGAAGTGAAAACGGAATAGTTCAAGGCCAAAATGGCCTTAGAAGATAACCATTGTTATATGTGTGATCTTATTTGCCAGTGCTATGTGCATAGCAAATTCTTACATAAAATATATAGTAATTCTAGATATTTAGAAGTGTGTGATGTATTTAAAAGTAGAAGTGAGCCAGGCATGGTGGCACATTCTTTTTATTTATTTATTTATTTGTATTAATAGTTTTCTTTTTTTTCCCTTTATTAGTAAATGATGATGGGATACAGATTAATACAACATTGGCTTTTTCCATCATGCATCTTTTACATCACTTCTGGCAACACTTTCATCAACCCACAAAGTCTATGGAGCCTTATGGCTAATATGTATTAAAACTCAAATGCTTATTTGGGTTATATTCCCCCATTTTTCCAATGTACTCATAAAGTTGCCCTGTCTACATTGAGATCATCCTCTCCCCATTCATTCCTCCACATTGACATTCCTTCCCATCTTACCTTCCCCAATCTTCAATTCTTTCTGCTAATTCCCTCCCTCTTTCTACTCTTTATATTGTCCCTTCACTAAGTTTAATTGTGCATTTTTATAAATCAATTTATGTATAGAATTTTTTCTTCCTTTAAGTATGATTCAGCTCCCACATATGAGTGATAACATATGGTATTTCTCTTTTTGAGCTTGTGTTCTTTTGCTTAAGATGATGATCTCCAGTTCCATCCATTTTGCTGCAAATGACATTATTTTTTTTTTTATTGCTGAGTAGTATTCTATAGAGTATATGTACCATAGTTATTTTATCCATTCTTATGCTGATGGGCACCTTGTTTAGTTCCATATCCTTGTTATTGTGAAAAAGGTGGCACGTTCTTTAATCCCAGCAACTCCAGAGGTGGAGATAGGAAGATCACAAGTTCAAGGCCAGAGGCAGCCTGTGTAATTTAGTGAGACTCTGTCTCAAAAAAATAAAAAAGGGGCTGGGGTGCAGTTCAGTGGTAGAGTGCTTGTAAAGTATACACAAAGCCCTAGGTTCAATGTCTACCCCCAGTACAAAACAAAACAAAACAAAAAACCAAATTTGCACAATGTAATGACATTTATATAAACATTTGAAAGCATCACAGAATAACAGAATACATTGCTTATAAACATCTGTGTATTTACAAATAATGAAATAATATTTGTAACTCAGATGGTTGAGGCAGAAGAATCACAAGTTCTAGGCCAGAGGTAGCCTGCTCAACTTAGTGATACCCTGTCTCAAAATAAAAAAAGGAGAGGGAAGCTGGGGGCATGGCCCAATGGAAGAGCACTTGCCTAGCATATATAAGGCCCTGTTGTACATTAGATTGGGCTGGCATTTAACTCAGTTGGTAGAGTGCTGCGCCGCAGTCTTGGAGGTCCCAAGTTCAATTCCCAGCACTGCAAAAATGGGAGAAGGGCCTGGCAATCCACTCCCAAGGCAATCCTGAAACAGTCAGCCATTGAAAACCCTATGAGGGTCATTATGAGTTGGATACCAACTCGACGGCACCTAACAGCAACAACAACATACATCAGGTTAATGATGGTTGCCTTTGGGAAGGCAGAGAATGCTATGAGGCAGAAAAGCAAAGGAGTCTTAAACTTCATCTACCTAATTCTGTTGTGTGTGTTAAGTATGTAGTAAAAATAATCAAGGAGCTAGATTAAGTGGTTAGTAAGGCTCCTATCCAGCTCAGAAATGTTTTAATTTTCTTTTATAATTACATCCTTTTAAAGTGCTATCTTTTGTGTACATTTTTTAGAGATTTGCCAAACTATAATAGGTAGGCATCGCCATCCTCTTTAGATACTAACCTCCAAAGTATTCACTTACTGAAAAATGAGAATATACTGAGATCTATGGTTTATAAAATAGCCACATTTTCAATCTCATGTTAATTTCTCTAAAAACCCATTCTTAAGTGGTCCTAGTCTTCCCAAACAGTTTTGTCATACAGGGAACCGAATCTGTTTTTCATCACTTATTCATCCAGTAGATTTTATTGAGCACCTAACATGAACCAGATGACAATACAGCAGTGAGCAAAACAGACAAAGCCTACTCTTAATGGAGTTTAAATTCTAGTCAAGGAAAATAGATAATAAACAAACTAATAAAAATGCAATATGACTAGGTAATAAATGCAATGATAAAAGTGATAGTGATCAGAATCATTTTATAATAGTCAGAGATGAACTCTTTGTAAAAAAACAACCTGAAGCAAAGTCATAAAGTAAAAGGATAAGTTATATAGAAGAAAAGTCTTAGAACCTAACAACAAAAGCCAGTGCAGAAGCATTGCTCCTGCCTTAAGAGATAGCATGCATGGCCCACATAACTGGATCTGAGTGAATGAAGATTAGACTAGTAGGAAATGAGATTTAAAAAAAAGACAGCAGAGGCCTCGATAATACAAGGATTTGGGGTCCACAATAAAGACTTTGGAACAAATGACTTAATGTGGCTTGAACAGAGTTACTTGGAGCACTTTGTTGAGTAGCCCACAGGGCCTGGTGATTGTTGCTATGGTAGACAGAAGCAGAGAAACCAGTTAGAAGGTCATTTTAACACTGTAGATGGTTGGTGTTGTAGCAAAGCCAGATGATGTTTACATTATTTTATACTGGCTTCATTTGTGTTATATAGTAACAGTTCAACAATTCACTTCTATTAAATGTTGTTGTTAGATGCCTATCTGACTCATAGTGACCCTCATACAGTTTTCAATGGCTGATGTGTGAGGAAAGAAGCATGCAGCTCCTGGGACTACTGGAATATACTGACTTCTTTCATAAAATCTTTGCTGACAGGCTGCACCCTAGGCTCTCACGCAATCAATGGTTTTGCACTGTTAGATTGCCCAAAGTGTCAGGTATAGTTAAGCCTCTTTCCTTACTTCTGATTTTAGAACTTTCTCTTACCCAAGTTTGGGTCTTATTATAAACTGATTAGAGTGAAAGCAGGGAAACAAACCAGTTAGTCTATAGCAGAAATCCAGTAAAGAATCCAAGTTCTTGCTGAGATGAAGGCAGTGAAAGATGTGGTTTATTTATGTTTGTTGCCTCGGGAGTGGATTGCCACGTCCTTCTCCCATTTTTTGCGGTGCTGGGAATTAAACTCGAGACCTCAGAGACTGCACAGCGATGCTCTACCAACTGAGCTAAATCCTATTAAATAGTTCTGTTAAATTGGTGTTTAGTGGCTTTATTTCTTTCCAAACATATTTTTCCACGTTTCTAATTTATTACTGTATTAGTTCACTTTTATCATTACTTCTATATTTAGGGATTCCTCTTATTGGAAAGTGTGTGTGTACTCATGTATACTCATGCACATGCATTTGATGGGAGAGGAGGAAAATAATTTATTTTATATCATGTCTTTGTTGTTAGTTGCTGTCGAGTTGTGCCCGACTCAGAGATTTTCATGGGGTTTTCAATGGTTGATTGTTTTGGGATTGCCTTGGGAATGGATTGCCATGTCCTTCTCCCATTTTTGTGGTGCTGGGAATTGAACCTGGGACCCCAGAGACTGTAGAGCAGCACTCTGCCAACAGAGCTAAATCCCAGCCCCGTCATGTCTTCAGAGCTTAAGATTGTATTACATCCTTGCAGCTAAATCCAAACAAATCATTGTCAGAATGGAAAGCAGAACTTGTTTAAAAATTCATAGCTTGTTTTAATTTTTTTTTTTTTTTTTTTTTTTTTTTTTGTGGTACTGGGAGTTGATCCCGGGGCCTCACGCCTGCATGCTTTGCAAGTGCTGGACCACTGAGCTGCACCCCCAGCCCTTTTATTTTTTTTTCCTTACTTCCTGAGACAGGGTCTCAGTAAGTTACATAGACTTCCTCTAGTCTTGAACTTGCGATCCTCCTGTCTCCACCTCCCAAGCCGCTGGGATTACAGACGTGCACCACCACGCCCAGCTGCTTGTTTTAAATTTTGTGCCGTGTTTCTAAGTATAATAATATATTTGTACCTGTAGATCATTAAAAACTTAATTGTGTATTCAAAATACCTACCATAGAGTAACAATAGTTGATTCTAACAGCAAACTCAGAAAATGTTTGATCATGCTTTAGATTTGAATTTAGTACAATGAGTAGGAAATAGACTTTTGTCTTGCTTTTGAAAGAGTTTTTGGATACAATGACTAATTTTAATCGAAGCTTTATCTTTTTTCTTTTTCATAGGAAGATTAATTACCATATCTGCTTGAGAATATTTCAAATATTGAGTAAACTTATTTTTACTAACTTAAGTTTCTTTTTCTTTTAGCAAAACTGTACAATCTAGAGTGGACTACATTTTGGTAAGTGAAATACTTAAAGTTCTTTGTAATAAGATTTTGACTACTATATAAAATACATCATTCTTTAGTAAATATTGATTCTAAATATAACCCAACTTTAGTGAATAATACTTGGCATTTAATCACAACCTTATGTGTAAATTGTCAGCTATCTAGATATTTTCCTGTATCTCATCAATACTGAACTCACCACCTGAAGTAAGGACATGTTTTTGAATCTTATTGGCATTTATTGAAAGATTGCTTAAACAAGTATTTAATTAGAGTGTATATTTTTCCATTCTAATAATTTTGTAAGATTTGCTTAAGGAAAAGCTTCTAATATGTTTGATGAGTTATTGTTACTATAATCTACTTTTCTTCTTTGGATTGCAGCTTCTAAAATTTTAAGCCACAATAATAATTTAAATAGAGATTGTATTTGTAGTTCCTTAGGTCTTCTATTAAATGTTTGAGGGAAGAAGCATGCAACTCCTGGGACTACTGGAATATACTGACTTCTTTCATAAAATCTTTGCTGACAGGCTGCACCCTAGGCTCTCACGCAATCAATGGTTTTGCACTGTTAGATTGCCCAAAGTGTCAGGTATAGTTAAGCCTCTTTCCTTACTTCTGATTTTAGAACTTTCTCTTACCCAAGTTTGGGTCTTATTATAAACTGATTAGAGTGAAAGCAGGGAAACAAACCAGTTAGTCTATAGCAGAAATCCAGTAAAGAATCCAAGTTCTTGCTGAGATGGAGGCAGTGGAAGATGTGGTTTATTTATGTTTGTTTGATTGATTACCCTTTTTTTTGGTCGGGGGTAGAGTCTAGGCATGTTTTGGATGTAAATCTAACAGGCCTTGCTTGCTTATGAATTGAGTGTGAAGGGAGAAACAAAGAGGGAGAGTTCCTTCAGGGTGAAGTGTTTCTATTAATGTTTCTTACATGACAGATTTGCTTGTAGTGAATTCTTTTGGTCTATATTTATTTGTGAATGTCTTTATTTTACTTTCAGTTTGAATGACAGTTTGGCTGGATATAGAATTTCTATATAACTCTTGTTTATTTTTCTTTCATTGCTCTGAAAATGTTATTCTAGTGTCTTCTGGACTTTGTTTCATGTGACATTAGCAATTAATCATATCATTGTTTTCCTATAAATGATGAGTTGTTTTCTTCTTGTTGCTGTCAAGATTTAGTCTGTGTTCTTTCTGTCATTCATTAACTTTCCCACTTTGTCTGGCTTCCAAAAGTTTGACTATATTTGTAAGTATTGATAACATTGTACAATCCTACTTGAGGTTTGTTCAACTCTCATCTGTAAATTAGTTAGATTTGGGGAGTTTTAAGCCATTATCTCTTCAAATGCTTTTTCTGTTCCTTGGATTCTCTCCCTTCCTTCTAAAACTCCCATTACACATGTGTTGAAATGACTGATGTTATTCTTTGGGTCTCTGAGGATTAGTTCTTTTTTTCTGTCATTATCTTTTCTTTGTACCCTGCATTGTTCTCTGTTAGCGGACTCATTTTCATCAGTTTTTTCTTTGCATGTTTAAGCATAGGCAACCTCATTTTGCCAGCACTGCATGTTAGATGGGTAATGGGTGCAGCCATATACAAGAATAATACAGACTCTCATAGTTAACCTAAAGATAAGGAGTTTTTAATACTTAAATATTTCTCTGTACTTTGTTTGCCTTCAGTCACTTTCAAGACCCATGGAGTTGTTGTTTTTTGTTTTTTGTCTTTTGATTGTTTTTGTTTTTGTTTTGGAAGGGTTTTGACATATAACCTGGGCTGACCTCAAAATCACAATCTTCCTGTCTCCACCTCCCGAGTGCTGGGATTACAGGTGTATGCACCATGCCCAGTTGGAATTGTTCGTCTTGACCATTATGTTTCATTTTATAGTTGTTTTGGGACAAAGGTTTGCCCCCAAACTTCACCGTTTCCATACATTTCAACCTTCCCATGAAGATTTCATGTTTTCTCCTAGAATTTGTACAGTTTTAGCTTTTTCTTTGAGATTTATGAACCATGTTAAGTTTGAATTTGTTTTTGGTTTAAAGTGACTTTTTACCACTTGAGTGACTATTCAGTTGTTCCATCACCATTTACCGTGAAGTCTGATCTTCTCCAGTTACTTGTTATTTCAAAAATCATTACAGATGAGACTTTTTCTATATCTTTTTTCCCCACCAGTTGTTTTATCTATGCTTATAACATACTCACATTGTCTTGTCTACTGTAGCTTTATACAAAGTCTGTGTGTGTGTGTGTGTGTGTGTGTTACTAGGGGTTGAACCCAGGGCCTCGCACTTGCATGCTTTGCAAGTATGTACCACTGAGCTGCACCCTCAGCCCATTTTTTAACCTTTTGAGACAGGGTCTCGCTAAGTTACACAGACTGCTTCTGGTCTCAAACTTGTGATTCTCCTGCCTCTCAAGTCGCTGGAATTATAGGCATATGCCACCGCACCCAGCTCTAGAATGTGGAATTTAAGTAGTATGAGTCTAGGAAAATTAGAAATAGTCAAAAGGGAAATGGAGTGCATAAACATTGACATTCTAGGAATCGGTGAGCTAAAACTGGGATAATTAAGATCCTTAATTTTATCACATTTGGAAAGCCTTTTTCCATGTAAGGCAAAAGATTTGCAGGTTCCAGGAATTAGAGTTAAGACATGAACATTTTGAAAGACCATCATTCTGTTTATGATAATATCTTAGTAAATGATACTCATTTGTCCAGCCTAAAAACCTAGAAGTCATTCTTGACTCTTCCAACCTAAGATCCTTGGTTGCTCTATTATTGTCCATCCCTAAAGCCACTGTATTAATCCAGATCATTGTACTTATTTGAGATACTGCAGCTAGTTTTTTCATTTGTTTCTAGTTTCTCCACATTCATTGTATACTTTATCATCACATTCACCTTTATGAAATTCTGTTTATTACACATCTTTGCTTAAAACTTTTCATTGGCTTCCCATTGTTCTACCTTAATGGTGTGGAAGACCCCTCATAATCAGGGCTTAATTTTTTTTTTTTTTTTTTTTTTTTTTTGGCCTAACCTCATCTTTCTCTACTCCCTCCACAGGCTGTCAGTAATCTGTATTGAATGGTAGTGACAAAGGAAAAGAGAAAAGTTGTCCTCTCAATCTTTGGCAGCAATGTCCTTTAAAACTTTCTGTAGTGGTAGAAATGTTCTGTTTTATAGGAGCACCATTCAGTATGGTAGCTACTAGTCACATGTGGCTGTGGTGCAATTGAAATTTGGCTTGTGTGACAAAGGAACTGAACTTATAATTTTGTTCCATTTTGTTGTTGTTGTTGGGTGCCGTCAAGTTGGTGTCCGACTCATAGCAACCCTACGTACAACAGGAGAAGCACTATTGTTAGTGCTTCCCTGCTATTCATAGGGTTTTCAAAAGCAGATGGTTTTTGTTTTGGAGGGGGGAGTGGGCTGCTGGGTCTGTCTCCCAAGCCTACAGCACCTGGTATTTCCAAGTGGTCTCCCATCCAAGTACTAACCAGGCCCAACCCTGCTTAGCTTCCAAGATCTGAAGGGCTTGGATGCCACAGTTGTATGGCTGCAGGTTTGTTCCATTTTGTTGTTGTTGTTAGGTGCCTTCGAGTCAGGATCTGATTCATAGTGACCCTGCGTACAATAGGTGAAACACTACTGTCAGTGCTTCTCTGGTTTTCATAGGGTTTTCAGTGGTGGATTGATTTTTGGGAGTGGTTTGCTGGGTCCTTCTCCCAAGCCTACAGCACCTGGTGTTCCCAGGCGGTCTCCCATCCAAGTACTAACCAGGCCTGACCCTGCTTAGCTTCCAAGATCTGACAGGATTGGATGCCACAGGCCTACGGCTGCAGGCTGTTCCATTTTAGTAATAGTTAAATAGCCACTTGTGGCTAATGGAAACCATGTTGGATAGCACAGATCTAGAATAGTGATTCTCTACTAGGAGTGATATTTGGCCTTTCCTCTCACTACCTGAGGCATTTATCAATACTGTGTCTGGAGTTGGTTTTGGCTTTTATACTTGGATAACGCTACCAGCATTGAGTGAGTGTAGGCCAAGGATACTGTTTAAACATCCTCCAAAATATAGGATGGCCCCACTTGCAGAGTTACAACCCTGAACTGTCAGAGTCTAGGATTCACTTTAGATATCTCCCCTCCACAAAGCCTCTGATTTCTCAGGTCTGAGTTTGTTATATTTACTGTCACATATTATCTTGTACTTAACCATTATTTATATGAAGTTGTCAACTCTATGTAATTATGATTAGCATATTTATTTGTTCTTGGCTTCTTGAATATAGGGATGTATTTGGAATACACTCAGGCACATGAAGATGATCAATAAATATTTGTTGAGTGTATGAATGAGGAAAAATTAATGGATCAGTTATTAAACATTACCATTTAAAATATAAAAACATGTTATAACCTTCATTTCCATTAATGACTTAGTTTCCATTTTAAGGAACATGTTGTTAGATGCCATCTAGTCAGGTCGACTCATAGCAACCCTCATCTGATTTTCAGTGGCTGATTGTTTTTCAGGACTGCTTCAGGAGTGGATTGCTACATCCTTCTCCTGTGCTTTTTTGCAGTGCTAGGGATCGAATCCAGGTCTTCAGAGAGAGTGGAGCAGCACTCTACTAACTGAGCTAAACCCCAGCCATTTAGGGAATATACACTTAGTGAAATATTTGAAAATATGTTTTGGAATTCTCATAGTTTGCCAGTAAGAAACAACACTCATCTTATTCTTTTAGAGACAGATACCCTTCTTTTCCTTTTTCTCTCACTTTCCCCATTCCTCTTGCTCTTCACTGCTTAGTTCTGGCCCTTCCTTACATACTCTCCTGTTACAAAGCAGCCAGCCTGAACCACTCCCATGTTCATCCCAAGTACTGGCGGGAAACTAAAACTTCTTTGTATAGATGCAAAAAGGACTTAAGCAGGGGAAGTAGGGCAAAAACAGGCCAGAAATTCAAAGACACTAGCTCAGTGGGTAGAGTGCTGCTCAGCACTCTGTGATGACCCAGGTTTGATCCCCCGCACCACAAAAAAGGGAAAAGGATGTGGCAATCCCTCCCAAAGCAATCTTGAAGCAGTCAGACATTGAAAACCCTAAGAGTCTCTCTGAATCCAACCTGACTCAATGGCACCTAACAACAACAACAACAACAACAAAGCAATATAGCAGAGTGGCTCAGAGCTGAGGCTATAGAATGAAACAGACCTGCTTTTGAATCTTTGTTGTTGTTGTTGTTGTTAGGTGCTGTCGAGTCCGTATCCGACTCATAGCGACCCTCAAAGGGTTTTCAATGGCAGACTGTTTTCGGGATTGCCTTGGGAGTGGATTGCCAGGTCCTTCTCCCATTTTTGCGGTGCTGGGAATTGAACTCAGGACCTCATAGACTGCAGCGCAGCTCTCTACCCACTGAGCTAAATCCCAGCCCTTTGAATCTTTACCCTGTCATTATTGCAAATATTGTCTAACTTTGTGTAATTTTTACCTGAGCTCTGAAAAAAGGTAATAATGATGGTGCCTTTTCCTCTGAGTTCTTGTGAATATTAAATAATGAATGTAGAAGGCCTGCAATTTAGCTTGTTTGATAGAGTGCTGCTCTGCGTTTTTGAGGCTCTGGGTTTGATCCCTAGCACTGCAAAAATGGGAGGGAGAAGGACCTGGCAGCCCATTCCTGAAACAATCCTGAAATAATCAGCCATTGAAAACCATATACATAGCAGAGAAGCACTGCCATAGTGCCAGACATGCATGGCACAGTGTCACGGACTGTTTCCTTCTGTTTTACATAGGGTCACTTTGAGTCAGATCTGACTCGAGAGCACCCAGGAACATTAGCCTAGCACATGGGGAGCACACATGGCAGCTTTAGTTGAAGGTGTTATATATGTAAATTGATAATGTGGGTCTAAATGACTTAGTTTCCATTAATGTGCATTTCTGGAAGTCTAAGCATTAGTCAGCCTGCAGCCATAGCACTGTAGTGTCTGATCCCTTCAGATCTTGGAAGCTAAGCAGGGTCTAGCCTACTTAGTACTTGTATGGGAGACCACCTAGGAACACCAGATGCTGTAGGCTTGGGAGAAGGACCTGGCAACCCACTCCCA
Organism: Pedetes capensis; assembly: GCA_007922755.1. Classification (NCBI taxonomy): domain Eukaryota; kingdom Metazoa; phylum Chordata; class Mammalia; order Rodentia; family Pedetidae; genus Pedetes; species Pedetes capensis. The sequence continues at coordinate 9,415 of VMDO01016422.1, read as the reverse complement.
AAGAACAATCATCCATTGAAAACCCTGTGAATAGCAGAGAAACACTAATAATACCGTTTCGCCTGTTGTACGTAGGGTCGCTGTGAGACAGACAACGACTTGACAGCATCTAACAACAACAACAAGCATTAGTCAAGGATCACATTTTATGTTCATTGTCACAGAACTTACCATTTAAGAGTGAGTGCTCACCATATGGAACCACTAAGGGCAGAGTATTGAAATCCTCAAACACATAGAGGAAGATGGAGAAGGTTTGGAATTATTTGGCCAAAGCCAAGGACCTGGAAGATGCAAATTGTAGAGCAAATACCAGTCTGAACTCTCCAGGCTGCCCCCTGCAGGATTTTGTACATGATGTTTCCTCCATCAGCTGTGCTCTTCTCCAGTTTATTCACTTGCATAAGCTGCTCCCTGTTTTGGCCACAGTTTAAAAGTTGCCCTTTTTTGAGCTGGGCGCAGTGGTGCACGCCTGTAATCCCAGCAGCCTGGGAGGCAGAGGCAGAAGCAGAGGCAGGGGGATCGCAAGTTAGAGACCAGGGGCAGTCTGCGTAACTTAGCGAGACCCTGTCTCAAAAAAGTAAAAAAAATGGGCTGGGCTGAGGGTGCAGCTCATTGGGTTCAACCCCCAGCATCGGGAAAAAAAAGAAGTTGTCTTTTTCAGAAAGTTTGTTTAGCTACTAGGAATACATTTAGCATCAGATAACAAAAAATCCTAATTATTGATGACAAAGAAGTAGGAGTGGCTGGAATTTAGCTCAGTTAGTAGAGTGCTGCTCCACACTCTCTGAGGACCTGAGTTCAATCCCTATCACTGCAAAAACGGGAGGACATGGCAATCCACTCCCTAAACTATCCCCAGTCAGCCATGGAAAACCCTATGAGGGTCACTGTGAGTCGCATCCAACTCCATGGCACCTAACAACAACAAACAAAGAAGTAAGAGTTTGTGTCAACAAATTGTTGTTGTCGTTAGGTGCCATCGAGTTGTGTCTGACTCATGGCGACCCTCATAGGGTTTTCCATGGCTGATTGTTTCGGGATTGCCTCTGGAGTGGATTGCCACGTCCTTTTCCCATTTTTGCAGTGCTGGGACTCAAACCCGGGACCTGGGAGACTGCAGAGTAGAATTCTACCAACTGAGCTAAATCCCAGCCTGTGTCAACAAATAAGAAGTCCAAAATTCAGCATTCAAGAGTGGTATGATAACGCAGTAATATCACCAGAGATTTAGCTTCTTTTTTATTTTTTCTCTGTCATCTTTTGTCCTGTAATATCCCCTTAGTCTTAATGTTAAAGCAGGAAGAAGTGAGGAAGGGCAAAAGGGCTCTTTTAAGTAAGCTGTCTTTTTATTCAAGATAACTGCTTCATTCAGGAAACTCACTTCAGGAACTTCTTTTCCTCCTTCAATTTTGGCTATCCCTAGCTGCAAGGGAAACTAGGACATAGGGTATTTTGTTCTCTAGCCTCTAAGCTAGAGGAAGTCAAATGCAGCACTATATATACCATGCATCCAACCTATTGGCCATACCATCCCATGTTAAAGACCAGGCACCATGTGTGTAACTATCAAAGCTCTTCCTGTGTAGTATACTAATGAACAGCTTAATTTGTGTTCTTCTCCAGAATAAGCTTCTGGAAGTAAGGACTGGGTCTTTTATATTTATATCCTGAGTGCTTAGCTAGTATGTAGAAGACAGTAAATATTTGCTGAGTGATTTTTCTCAGAGTAGTTTTCAAAAAATATATGTAGTATGGCACATAATATCCCCTAAACAGAGTTTTTTTGGTTTTGCTTGTGGTAGTGTTGTTGTTTGTGTTTATTGAGGCCCTATCATATGCCAAAGGTTTTATGTTTTGTCATACAGTTCTTATAATTTGCATATGAGGTTAATGTTACCATTCTCATTTTATAGATGAAGAAACAAGCTCAGACAAGTTAAGTAACTTACCCAACGTCTTAAGACTTACTTGTTGGTAAATTAGGCTTTTAATCCAGAGAGTCTGACTCCAGAGCCCTGATACATTGTTTTTTAAAGATTTTCTAAAATATGAGCATATATGTGAAATTTTTGAAATTCTATGTTTTATAATCAACAAACATTCCTGAAAGTAATTTCCTTAATGGAAAATAAATCTGAATTAAAAAATTAAAAGCTGGCTTTATTATCTTACTAAATTTTAATAATTCTAAAAGCAATCTGTTTATCATAGGCAGATTGTTCACCATTTTTGAAACCCATACCCACTAAAACATAAAATAGCTAAAATGATGTTAATTCTTTAAGTTGATTTGCAAGTGTGAAGACTATGGCAATATGAAATACAGTGGAAGTAAAACATATAAAGTGGTATCAGTACTATTTTGAAAGCTATGAAAAAACTCTCATTTATCAATAAACACAAATGAAAATATTTCTAGGAGCATAATTGTGAATAAATTTTTGTTAATGTTTTAAGCCTTTTTCAATTAAACATGTAATTGGTTTTTACTTTGATAATAACCAATAAAACTTAAATTTTTGAATTGTAAAACTTTTAGGTCTATTATTGTAATGCTGATCAAATTATATTTAATTTCAAAGTAAAATTTTACCTTTAACATTCAGTACCAGTACCAGAGCATCTGCTAAACATAGCAGTCTGAAAGTTGCTCAGTCCATTTTACTTAGTTCCCTTATCTTAATTCCATTAAATTAGACTGCCTGACAGCTGTAGTGGACCTAAAATGTAAGAGAAACTATCCTTGATATTTAGTTACAAAAGGCCTAGTGTGATGAGATTCAACCAAGGGAGGATGGAAAATAATAGTACATTATTTCCTCCAAAATTCCACAGATTACTAATATGTTATGCCAAAAAGGTACCATAATCAAATATGTTTCATGATTAAAAGATGTCTTAAAGCTGTATTAGCTGTTACATATCATGAATCTTAAGTATTTGGTTTGTTCTAAATTTTGTTCCTTCTGAATTCCTCATCTTTTACCTCAAGAAGCTAGTGTTTTAGTACAGAGTATATAGGAAAGGTCAGTAAAGTCTATAGGGAAAATTTCTAGAATAAAAAGAAAAATAATTTCCCATATGTTAACATTCAGAATTAAGAGGATGTTGAGAACTTCCTGTTTATATTACTGCCTTTTAGATGTGTTTACCACGAAGAAGAAGTCTTCCAACTGGTTCTAATGTTCAGGTCTCCTAAACTGACTAGTTCTGCTTTGGAGTTACTAGAACAAATAAAAGTTATAAGGGCTGTATATTTTAGACACCAAACAACAACAAACAGAGAAAATGTAAATATTAAAACATAATATTCAGCTTGCCAGGAAATCACCTGAAAGCAAGAAAAAAAGAGTTCTGTTTTACAGATTAGATAATTCAGTAGCAATCCTAGTAAGATTATAAAGGTAAGAGTAGACAACCTTTGTTTACTTTTTTGTCCATTAACTAGAGAGATAAAAAGTTTTAAAACCAAGAATAAAGGAGACAGAGTATTTATTTATTTATTTATTTTTAGTTTTTTATTTTTGTGGTGGTACTTTTGGTGTTGAACCCAGGGCCTTGCACATACTTTACAAGTGCTCTACCATTGGGCTGTATTTCCAGTCCATTTTTTAATTTTAATTTTAATTAATTAATTTATTTATTGAGACAGGGTATTGCTAAATTACGCAGTCTGCCTCTGGCCTTGAACTCATGATCCTCTTCCCTCCACCTCCCGAGTTGCTGGGATTACAGTAATGTACCACTGTGCCTGGCATTAATTTAAATCCTCTTAAATATTTTATGCCTCCTAGGAAGAGTGTGCCTGCAGCTGTAGCCCTGTGGCATCCGACCCCGTCAGATCTCGGAAGCTAAGCAGGGTCGGGCCTGGTTAGTACCTGGATGGGAGACCACCTGGGAACACCAGAAGCTGTAGGTTTGGGAGAAGGACCTGGCAACCCCCTCCCAAAAATCAATCTGCCATTGAAAACCCTATGAACAACAGAGAAGCACTGACAATAGTGTTTCCCCTGTTGTACAGAGGGTCGCTATGAGTAGGATATGGACTCGACAGCACCTAACAACAACAAGGAAGAGTGTACAGGCTTACTTGCAGGATAAACTAACTGGCCATTGTTCTAAGAAGAGAGTCTTAGGACATTGTGTTGTTTTGTTTTGTGTTGTGTTGTATTATATTTTAGAATATATATTGCTAGCTATTCCTGGTTTTCAAAAATGCAGTATTAGCTTCTTTTGGTGACTTCGCATAGCCTCATAAAGCATCATCTTTACAGAGCATGCTTATGCTCAGCACCTAGAAGGCCAACTAAACTCATCTGGTCAAAGATTAAACATGTCTAATGAGTTCCCTGCCAAAGAGGAGTCTACAAGTTGTCTGACTTACCAATAAATGAACTCTACTGAGGTAGAGTTTAGTCATGAGAGTTGGCCAAAGGAGGATTTTCCAAGACTGTCATTAAGAGAAAGCACTTGAATAATGATGTGGGTGTCTGTTCCCTTCTGGAGAACTAGGGTAAGTGTTACTTCCTGAAACTAGGTATTCAGGTAATTGAATAGTGAGGCAGGTTTCTTCCAGGGGAGAACTTTCAATGAGGTCCTCTTGCAGGGTAATACAAGGAAGCCTGAAACTATCATTTAGGGACTCTTTTCTCTGCCTCGCATTCTGACTAGCATAGTTTAGTTCTCCCTAGGGAAATGGTACCTAGTGGGCACCAAAGACTATTATTAGATAAGCCTTAAGAGGCAGTTTTTCTGGTCGCACATGAAGTATCCATTATAAAATCTAAAATCTGAAAATCACAATAAAGATAGTAAGTACCCCATATGAAAAATCCAATTTATTGTTGTATAAATTGGTTAGAAATGGGGACGGCAGTGCAAGCCTTCTGTCTATAAGAAATGTATTCATTCATCCTGATTATCTGTTTGGAAGTTAAATAGTACCTAGGTTCTCGCTGGGATAATGTCTAGGACACTGCAATAGAATATTTCATGGCATATAAACTTCATAGTATCATCATTTTGGCTTATGTCATCTTATTGGTATGGTTTGCTCCCTACTTTAGTATGATACATTCCAGAGGTCCTGGGTTTTAAAGCATATGTTTGTCCAGATATGGACTGGATGGTAATAACAAGCAGGCCTGGTCCAGCAAGTTGAATATCCTGGTGCTTATGGCCCTGTAGGAGTTAACCCTGTAGATAAACCAGATGTATGAAATTGGTGACCTGCAGACTGGATCTGTTCCACAGAAGTGTTTCGTTTGGTCCACACTGATGTTTTAAAATTTTTGACTTGGTTGTTGTATCTCAAAATTGGGAGAATTCTCACCAAAAAATGGATATCTGGTTTATCTTAAAAATTTAGTACACTAATGAAACACATATATGGAAATATCACAATGAAATGCATGTCAGAATGAAACACATTAAGTTGTACATTAAAAATTTCCAATAAAAAATTTAGTACACTGAACTCTTATTTCTACATGACAATAGTTGTACCTTGTTGTTAGGTGCCATTGAGTTGGTATTTGACTCCTAGTGACCCTTCATACAACAGGCAAAACACTATTGTTAGTGCTTCTCTGCTATTCATAGTTTTCTATGGCTGATTATTTTTGGGGAGTGGGCTGTCGCTTCCTTCTACCAAGCCTACAGCACCTGGTGTTCCCAGGCAGTCTCCCATCCAAGTACTCTCCCATCCAAGTACTAACCAGGCCTGACCATGCTTAGATTCGGAGATCTGATGGGATTGGACATCGCAGTGGTATTGCTGTACTAATCAGTTATTGGATGATATTCTCATATGAAAATTCTCTCTGATATGAGTTCTAGAAGAGTCAGTGAACCATCTTAAGGATAAATTGTTTGCTTTTGTCCTAAATTACATTCCAATTCAGGAAGGTGGTTTACATGCTAAAAGTAAAAATGATGTTCTTTTTAACCTATAATAAAGAATTCTATTACAGGCTTGGCATGAAAAATCAGTAGGGAAAGGTTGAGGTATTAAATAAATGATACTGGCACAATCATCCAACCTAGTAGAAAAACTTTAATTAGATTCCTACTTTGTCTTACAGAAAAATATACTCCATAAATGTGAAAAACAAAATTGTAAACCTATTTTAAAAGAAAACAGGATAAGATTTTTATAACATTAGGATAGGGAAAGATTTTTAAGACAAGAAAATTAAAATTTTCTCTGTCATAAAAACAAAATTAATAGACAACCTACAACTAGGACAAGATATTAGAAGCTTTTGAAACCACTAGAGAATTATTATACAGGCTACATGATTGATCTCCCTTATTTTATTTTATTTTATTTTAATTTTGTGGTACTTGGGGGTTGAACCCAGGGCCTCACAGATCGCTTTCTTTGCAAGTGCTTTACCACTGGACAGCACCCTCCAGCCCATTTTATTTTTTTATTTTGAGTCAGGGTCTTGCTAAGTTACACAGGCTGCCTCTGGCCTCAAATTTGCCATCCCCTTGCCACTGCCTCCCAAATTGCTGGGATTACAGTCATGAACCACCACACCCACCTATTCTCCCTGATTTTAAATGTGCAGAAAACATGAAAGGGCAGTTCCTTGAACAGTGGCTCTTCACCTGTGATCTTCTGACTGATGGTAACCTGGGAACTAGTTAGAAATCCAGATTCAGAGGGCCCCACTTCAGATTTACTGATTCAGAGACTCTGGAACTAGGATCCTGCAATCTTTGCTTAATCCACCTCTTCATGAGATTCTAATGCATGCTACAATTTGAGAGCCACGCTATTAAAATGCAAATGATAAGTAATATGAAGAAAATCAGTCTCATCATCAGAGAATGTAAGATAAAATGAGGTACTTTTTCACACATATAAGATTAGTTAAAATTTAAAACTTAAGTTTTAAAAAGGATATGGAAAAATTGTACCATTGCTGCTGGCATAATAGTTTAGGAAGGAATTTAGAAAATAATAAAGTTGGATATGTGCAACCTTTATGACCAAATATTTTTACTTAGGCACATACCTTATCAAAACCTCTCAAAGACACAGGAGTCACAAATGATTGTCAAAGCATCAGTGTTTGAAATAGTGACATTTTGTAGTGATTGTCTACCACTAGAGAGCTGAACAGTGATGTTTTTCCTTACAGTACTTTTAATTAATTAATTTTTTTGGTTTGGTTTGATTTTATTTATTTTTATTAGCATATATTAGTTATACAAAGTAATGTTTCATTATGACATTTTCATACATGCATATAACATACTTTGATCATATTCACTCCCTCTATGACCCTCTGATCCGCCCTCATTTTCCTTTCCACATCCCTTCTACTTTCATATCATTTTTTAAAAATCTAGATTCTGCGTATGAGAGAAAACATGAGGTATATTTGTCTTTCTGAGTCTGGCTTATTTTGCTTAACATCTCCAGTTCCATCCATTTTCCTGAAAATGACATAATTTCATTCTTTCATTCTAAAACTCCATTGTGCAGGTGTATTATATTATCTTTATCCTTTCCTCTATTGATGGGTACCTATGCTAATTCCATAACTTGGCTATTGTGAACAATGCTGCAATAAACGTGGATATGCAGATATCTTTATTTTATATGCTCTTAAAGAAAGCTAAACAGATCAGAAAGAAATAGAGCAAAAGTTAGTGCCTTTTAAATGTGGGTATTGATACATAATTCCCACTTTCTCTGCTTTATTTGAAATACTTTGTAGTTTTAAATTTAAAATACCAATTGGAGTATTAAAATATTAAAAGAGTTCCTATCTAGTTTTATCTTATCTGTCAAAATTTTGCCTCAATGGGGGATTGAATTTGGACAAAACAAGAGCTTCAGCCTAGTTGAGGGGAAAGTATAACTAGATACTAAACATCATTATTTAAATTAAGAATCAACAAATGCAAATTTGCATTACTTGAGCATAATTTGTTCAATAAACCAGCTAATATTTGAGGTTTCCCTAAACGTGAAACCATTTTCGTAACTTTGCTTTAGGAATATATTTTTAACTCAAAAAAATGAAAACTTTTTGCAGTACTTGGGGCTGAACCCAGTACATCACTCTTATGTTGTAAGCACTCTACCACTGAGCTACAACTCCAGGCCATTTTTTTATTTTTTGTTTTGAGATAGAGATTCACTAAGTTATGCAGGCTGCCTCTGACCTCAAATCTGCAATCCTCCTGCCCCTCTGCCTGAGTCACTGGAATTAAAAGCATGTGCTACCGTGTTTAGCAGAAAAAAATATATGAAAACTTTTAAGCTTAAAGATACAGAGATATTGATGTCATTTACGTTTCATGTCAAGTCTTTGGGTTTTTGTTTGTTTATTTTTTACTGGGAAGACCGAACCCAGTGTCTCACACATCTTTTGCAAATGCTCTGCCACTGAGCTATACCCCCAGCTCATTTTTCACTTTTTATTTTGAAATAGGGTCTCATTAAATTACGCAGGCTGCCTTTAGCCTAAATCTTGAGATCCTCCTGCCTCTGCTTCCCAAGTCACTGGGATTACAGGCATGCGCCACCCTGCCTGGCTCATGTCAAATCTTCAGATCCATCTGCCAAACACGCCAGGCTCTGTTAAAATATTATAGTTTTTTAATTGCAAAATACACATAACCTAAAATTTATCATATTTAGTCATATTTAGTATGTTTACAATGTTGGACAACTGCCACTATACCTAGTTCCAAGACATTTGCATGACCTAACCCTATACCCAATAAGCCATCACCATACTCCCAAATAAGCCTCTGGCAGTTACTAATCTACTTCTTTCTCTATAGATTTATGGATTTGCCTGTTCTGCATATTTCATATAAATGGAGTCATACAATATGTGGCCTCTTGTGTCTGTCTTCTTTCTTTTAGCATGTTTTCAAGATTCGAGCCTGGCACCATGTCACATGCCTGTAATCCCACCTACTCCAGAGGCAGAGGCAGCCAACACAATTTACCAAGACCCTGTCTCAAAATTAAAAGTAAAGAGGCTAGAGGTGCAACTCAGTAGAGCATTTGCCTAGCATTCACATGACCCTGTGTTCAACCTCTTAGTACCACACACAAAAAAAATGTTTTCAAGTTTCATCTATGTAATACTTTAATATCTTTTGTAGCTAAGTTAGAAATATGTAATTCTTACAAGTTTATGTAGTTGATCTTTTCTCTAGTGCTCTAAAAATAAAGCATCGTGGGGGGGAGGGAAGATAAGAATGAGGTCAATACAAATGGACTAAAAATCACATGTAATTGTTCTAACAAGATAGAAACAAAGACCACTACAGGAAAAGTTTCTATCTTAAACAGAAATGGAACCCAAGGACATATAGAAAAATACTATATAGTAAAAGATAGAGAAGACTTGGATGGGAAACTTAGATAGGAAGGGGG